>MU228116.1:370430-390197 GCA_018584345.1 Thuja plicata
ATATATAAACAAAAGTGGACTGACCACTATATTTATTAATAATAAACTGATTCGAAGATTCAACCGGGAAAGAACCAGAGAAGAAAACCGAGAATCCTTGTCAAATACATATATAGTAGCATAACCAATAACTAACTATAGAAGAGTTACAATTGATTACAAAAGTGCCTAAAATGTACATCTGTATAGATACATTACCAAAATACATTAATCCACTGATTAATACTTGCAAGTTGGACATTCAAAAAGGGGCCAAACCGAGATGATGCATATAGTGTAGTAGTGAGAAGCAACCCAAAATTTGCCATACTTCCCAAAACCAACTAGCAGCCAAAAATAATATTATTAAATAAATAAAATAATTTATTTATTTGAACATAGGGGAATATTAATAAATAATTAAACTTATTTATTTATGTAGACACCCAAATCTAATCATTAAATGCCTGATCATATTATATCGTCGTCACTTATTCCTCTAGAGTCATATTAATTAAATAATTTGTTTATCTAATTATTTGTCTAAGTCTTCTATATTCTTAGGTAAATTAATTCATTTAATTTATCTAATGCCTCTAATCCTATTTAATCTAATGAACCTCTAGCTTCATTTAATTAAATGATCAATTCTCATTCTTCCATAGTCATCATGTTGATTAAATAGTCTGCCTATTTAATTAAACCTCCTTATTTGCCAACCCTTCTAGGTAATTTAATTGATTTAACTTATCTAAAACCCAATCCCATTTATTTAAATAAACCTATCTATTTAATTAAATATCCTTCTTCTATTTTGTTTTAAAAGAAATTCAAAATTCAAATCCCCATCCACTTGAAAAATCCTAAATCTCCCACTTGCACCATTTAAATGTCCAATATTAATTAGGTAAATGCATCATTTTCTTAATCCATCCTCGTCCACTCTCTTTCCTCCCACTTGGATTTTTATACTAAGCCCACTTGCCTCCTATTTATCTATATCAATAAGCCTAAAACTTCAGTGATCATGTGCACATCCCTAAGCATGAAGATTAGGCAATCAAAGTCAAACCTTGTCACCATCCATCCCAACCCCCAACCAAGTGTCATTAAGTATTCCTTAAATGCACTTTTAGTGTTGTCCCCTAAATATAATTTTATATTCTTTATTTCCTTCCATCACATGCCCTTTGGGGTTTGAAACATAAAGTGCCTTTATGCCATGTCCCTTTCTCAACCCCCAACTCTCCTCAACCACTTTGACGTTAACACTGGTCAACCTCCCATTAATGTTGAGAACCCTAATCTCTTCCAACAATTTATAAAAATATCCTCTCATTTACATATCAATCTCTCATTATGCAACTTCACTTATGCAATTTTTTAAGATCTCTCCATACTTGTGCAAATATTTTGAAGCCATTTTCAGGTCCATCTGGCAAGATAGAGAAATAACAAAGCATTCTACTACTCTTATGTTGTCAAAATCATGATCATACATAGAACCATACTATCTTGGAGACATCATCGCATCAAAGCGGCTACAACATGGATTACTATGGTTTTACTTTCTTGTTGTTTCTTTTCTCTTTCTATCTAATCTTGTATGTTTTACTGTATTTGTGTTTTGAGTGTCTTTACTTGTTATTTGCAGTCTATTGAAACACATTTCCTTGCACACATTATAGAACACCATGTGGGACCCACGTCACAGGTTCAAAACTAATGAATTTTGGTGTTTTTAGCACTTTTGAATCTTGCAGATTTCATATGTATTTGCACGTGGTTTAGCAGATACACCTTGGAAAATTTACTCGCATTAGTGGATTCATAAAAATACACTCCATGAACTTTTCTCCAATCTCGTAGATAGGCTCTAAAATCTAGTAGATACTTTTTGCAATCCAACATATACACATTGTTATTCAACAAATATGCCTTGAATAATCAGTTGCTGTTGAAAGTTTGATCTAACAGATATACTAGAGAAGTTCTGACATTTATGATTTAGTAGATATGTTAGAGGACATCTACCAGTTATATTAAGGTAATTTGTGGTATTGTTAGAAAGGTTGTATGATCTAGCGGATTTTCTTGTTTTTACATATTTGTCACCTAGTTTGGCAGATACACTATGTGATCCAAAAGATACGCTATGACATCCCAAAGATAAGCCTTTGCATACATTTTGAAAAATTGTATTTGATACTTCTTTTATATAATATGCTAACTCTTCATGTTTATGTGTGATCTCATTGCAAAATAAGGTGGCCTATGCTCGTCAAGGACCCCATAAACATTAAAAAGTGTGCTTGTAGGATCGTCAAAGAGGAGGGGGTTTTATTTCAAAATAAATGGATTAAAAATTCAAGTGATTGTTGATCATAACCCTATTGAGGAAAAAGAGTCAAGCATAGATAGAAAGATACCTAAAGTTCCTTACATAGATAACACTGAGAAAGAGAATGAACCTGAGACAAACATCACCTCTTTGGTTGACATGATAATTCCTGATCAATTCAATTTTCAAAAACCTCTGCCGAAGAGCACACCAGTACCCCAAAAGGGTTGGAAACCTCAATCAGCAAGAAACTAAGCATAGTTCCCATTTCATTAACGATTGAGGATATGGTCAGAAATGTCCCAGGGAATAGAGTAAACCAAAGAAGTCAAAAACTGAAGCTATGTTGGAGGTTGATGAAAAAATAGGGCACTGGATAGCAGAACTCGCCAGACCAGTTACTGACAAGGACATAGACCAAGCCTCTTTCAAGGACTTCATTGTTATGACGATGGACATGGAATTTGCTTCAAGGGCTGCAGATGCTAAGAATTTGGCATACTCAACTAAACAAATGTTATCGAGGATGCGGAAGGATGAACAAGATAAAAGGGAACTAAAGTTAGCTTTAAAGAAAATAACAGGGTGAATATGTGGTATACAAGATCCAAGCCCACAACCACTTTTGTAGATCCCACAATTCTTCGACCCTAAATCCCCTACAAACCAGAAGCTCCTCGAGAAAATCCAGAGGAATAAGATTATTGCTGATTTGTAGAGTGATTGGCTGGATATAATCACACGAAAGGGTATCAACTATATCACTAACCTGGTCAAAATTCATACCAACAAAATTGAGGTAAGTAAATTTCTAGAAACATAAATTAGTATCTGGAACGATGAAAAGACCAAGTGGACTACAATGGTATCCCAGATGAGTGACATCCAAAAATATGGGGTTACAAAGTTTTTATCTGAGAAGCATGTACCAAGCCTTGATGATAATGTTCTCTACATATCTAAAAATAACATTGAATGGCGTAACTCGGTCATAAAACATGGGTATGAGGAGTCTATTAAATTACTTAAAGAACTTACTGGACTCACTGATATCATGCAAAAGGACCTCAAATGCATTGATATTCAGATTCTAAAAAAAGGATGGTCGAATTGTAGAGGATACAAGTGAAATTACAAAAGCATTCAAAGAGAATATCAAGGTTATCAGGGGAATGAAAGGAATAACTACCAATGAGTTATCTCAATTAGCATGGATTGAATCAATGGTCATTGTTTGTTTAGATCATCTGGAAAAACACAAGATCAAAGTAATTTAGATTAAGAAGGATAATGAGGTGTGGAGACAAAGAATAATCCATATTGGACTCCTACATCACCAGGTGATTCTAAAATTATCTTCAACACACTTGGAGTGGTGTAAAATACGTGTCACACCATCAACTCATAATTAGCCAGTTGACTCCTCCACTGTGTCCCATTCATGATCATGCACCAATTTTTTTTTGAAATATATCATAATTTTACTATCTTTTGATCATTTTCAATTATACCCATTTCCTGGAAAAACTATTCACTCCTATGTGGAGTTAGGTCTTTCTACTTTGTTTTCAAAAACTATTAGTGTGGAGGCTATATATACTTAAAAGTAAAACTCTAGAAAGGTCCAAATTTTGGAAAGAAAATTGATATGGTTTTATTTTCATTTTTGATATATTAAACATATGTGCATGTATGATGTGAAGAATAATACTTTTATCTATGAATGAAAGAATATTTACTATTATTGCAAATCTTTGTGTTTGTAATCAGTTGAATTAATCTCTGTTGGGATTGAATCTCCAGTTACAATATCTATTTTATTTCTTCATTCCGATCATGTGCATGCAAAAGATGAAATAGATGTATGGAATTATCTGTTGATTGTCATTTGATTTGATTCAAATTCTGTGAACTTTGTTTAAGTAATTATAATATTTATACATTCATATCATGTTTATGGATGAATGTGGAATGCCTTTAAGTACTTTTTGATCAAAAGTATTCTTTTGAGTTAGTTGTTTTAAAAATTGATTCATTAAAAATCACATAGGCAATTGTGCCTTTATGCAGAGGTTGAACTGTGAGTGGTTCATCCAACTATTAGTTCAATTTATTTCTTTCTAAAAGGGTACAAGAGTCCATCTTTCTATTAAGAATTTTGCAAGGAAAAATCTATAAGCCAACATATTTTTGGCGACTCTACTGGGGAGCCAGACAAATGAGACTAGTGGATAATTAATAATGCAGTATGATTTTGCCTCATGAAAATATAATACCTATATTGCAACCAAATATTGGCTTTGAGGATGAGTAAGAAAATAGCATAAGCCAGCTGAACACACTTGCCTAACAATCGAGGATGAATTATGAAGATTATCAAAGTGCTAGTAGGGTGTTGGAATGAGAAGAAGAAATAGTAGATGAAATATGGAAAATCTCGCTCAGAAAGATACGAAAACAAAGGTCAATACAAGTTCTGATAGTTACTGGAAACCAAGAACCCCAAAGACCACAATAGCTAATCTTTCTTTAAATCTAAACTGGATTCTATACCTTACAATAGGTCTTAGAGAAGAGAAATAATCTTTGACCCTATTTTCCAAGAGTTACAAGGGGTTAATTTTTCATCCAGTTTTACACCTAGGAGGAAAAAAAAAAGTAGACACTCTTCTCCTCCTAAGGCAACTGGGCCAACTCCTTCCCCTATCCTCTAGAAATCCCTAGCCTTAAATAGAATCCAACCCCCTTCTACAGTTAATATCCTTGCTCTAACAAAAGTGATGGCTCAGCCATGGGGGGTTGTTGTAGGACCTCTTAATTTAGGGGTTAACCTGAATAATTTACCCAAGGGAGCAAGGGAAATTCTACCCAAGTTCAACGGTGATGGGAGAGTTTCTACAGATAAGAATTTGAATGATTTCAATTTGGCGTGTGGGATATTAGTAGTCCAACAGTAAGATGTGGCAGTTAGACTATATTTTCAAACCCTAACTGATGTTGTGGTAGACTGGTTCTACCATCTACCCAATAGTTCAATTCAAAACTGGAACCATTTGAAAACCACATTTGAAGGCAGGTTCAAGAGCCAAAAAGATGATCACACTCTCTTGGTTCAATTGAACCAATTAAAGGAGATTCATCAACCCATGAGAGAATTTATAGCAAAGTTCAACAAGATGGTGTACAAGATACCAACTGTTAAATGACCAACACCTGAAAATCAGAAGGGTTTCTTTCTTAACTCAATGACTCTAGATATATGTTTTCACTTACAGAGATTGAGGGTAGCTAATTTAGTTGTAGCCTAGGAGGCAATGACTATTGAAATAGAAGATGATCTCATTACTGCCGTAAAATGGAAGAAGGAAGTTGAGACCCCTAATGTGCAGGCTTCGACATCCTTAGATCCTATGTTGCAAAGATAGGTAAATGATGTAATTTCCACTAAAAGACAATTACCTAAAGGTAATATGCAATTCCAACAACCCTACCAAGATGTCCCAAGGATAAATATTAATTAGGAAGGGCCTAGCAAAAAAACACCACAACTTCCTTCTTCTCAACAAAGATTGGCAATTGAAGCTCCAGGTAGAAAGGGGAATATGTGTGTTTTCCATTTGATAGATGATCATGATGGTAGCGTTTTCCTAGAGATAGTTCGGTATGTGAAAATGAATAGTCAAAAGGAGACAGTGGAAGAAGTTTTAGAAGATGAAGGAAATCCTCAACAACCTGGCGACTCTATACAATACTACCTAGAACATGAATCTGACTCTAAAAAGGGAGGTGACATTTTGGTAATGTTGAAGGATCCCTTAGGCACTGTCTTGACAAGAAGCTAGTGAAATACTAAAACTCATGGAAATGCATCATCTTTGGAGCAGTTGAACAAAGGTAAGGAGCCTCTTCCCCTAACCCTCGGTCTAAAAGTTCAAGGTTCGATGGCCCCAGAGGTTCATTTGTTAAAGAAATCAGAATTTTATTCCTCTTTTGATATAGTAGATTTTTGAAAATCATCTAAATTTCAAATTTCCTCAGCGAAATATCTTAGTTAAACCCTAAATAATTGGAGAAGTTGTTCGAGTATGTTAGAGGTCATTAGCACTAGCCTAAAGTTATTGAAAAATAGTTAACTAATGCCTTATCTCAACAGGCCAGTCAATCTTCTTTGGCTCAATCCTCTTATAAATCATATGAGCAATAGGTAGGATCCATTACGAGATTCACATTGTGGATCAAAGTTTATTTTAGAAAAAGAGAAGGACAAACACAAACTAAAAATTAGGTTCCAATTATAACAACCGCTTCCATTATCTAAATGATATCATAAGAAATTCCATTAGGAGATTTACATTCTTAATCATATGCTCCTTCCTCTATGTCAGATGTGTTGTCTCATTGTCCAATATCTAAATATGCAAATAGAGAATCAAATTATGGTTGAGGTGGCTCTTCTTTCCAATAAAGAGCTTGTCAAACAAGCAACATTGGTTGACGAGGTGAGTCGGGTGAAAGATGTCCTTCTCAAGATACTTGAAACCTTGTAAAGATCCATACTGGGTGAGAATTCCTTGTCAAAGCATGTAACCATTCAAGTTCATAAATATGATTTGGTTTACATGGACTAAACTATCCGAAGAACCCTCGATTATCAGATTAGTTTGAGTGGGCATAATTCTCACTTTAAACAAAAATGAATAAAAAATGAAATCACTAGGAAATTCATGATATTCAACTATAAATGTTCCCTCAAATAAAAATTAAATAGTTGTTGCATGATTATTCAACCATTCCGCTTGATTGTAGATACTAGTGGTTTCTCAGATAGCTACACTCTATTCCTGTGAGACAAAAACTTTCAGTAGAGGTTGTCGATTTTCTCCACAAATGTTGACAAAATAAGTTTTAATCTCTTCATCATTTCTTTGTGGAATATAATAGAACATTTTCCATTCTTGGGCAAGTTTTCTACTTGCATATAGAAATTTTATGCGTTGTTGATCCTAGTTTACTAATTGCACATAATGTAGATTATGGCCTTATCGTCCATACCCTATGTGGTGACCATGAACAAGCACCTTTTCCCTAATCATTTTCACTTCTCTCTTATTTGTCCTATCAACACCTTCCCGAGTGAGGATACCTACAAAATTATAAAATATGGTGGCTTAATCAATTCAATTTTGTATTCCAATTTTCATTGTTTATTTTTTATTGGTGAACTCATATGTAACAGTGCTGAACAACACAAACATATACATACATACATACATATATATGCATTTCTCTTCATTCATTGAGTCCAATTTGCATTCTTACATTGTCATTGATTGTATACATTCTTAAGTTATTATTGAGTATAAAAACACAGTCATAATGACTATATGCATTGTTAAGTTGTCATTGACTGTATGCCTTTGTCTTTAAACATTGACTATATGCATTTATCTTTAACATAGACTATATGCATTTCTCTCTAACATTGATTGTATGCATTCCACTATAATTTTTTAGTGTATGCAATTCATAAAATGTTCAACATTTCTCTTTAAACATGGACTGCTTGACTGTATGCATTTAAAAACTTTGGTTAAAGTTGGAACACAAATAAATCAGAATGTACATAGTTGCAAAAAAATGAAACGCGATAGACAATTTTGGAACATTGTATTGACTTTCAATAAACAAAAACATAGGTGTGGTCTACTTCCCTATATAAGAAACATTATCATCGTTTCCTTTCATACCACATGATTACAATTAAGGAAAACATAAAAAAAATTGTGCTGCCACATCGATCAAAATTTTAAAATGCCTACAATACCCCTTAGTTATCCATAGACAAAAACATAGTTGTGGTCTACTTCACCATACATGAAGCATTAGCATCGTTTCTTTTCATATCACATGATTATAATTAACTACAACAAATCCAAAAAAGGGTTGCCACATCAATCAAAATTTTACAATGTCTAAAATTAACCTAATTAGTTTTCAATAAAGCTTGGAAAGGGACGAGGAGTCTCGTATCCACTACTATTACTCTCTCCTCCACTTGTAGGAGTTACCATTCGATTAGGAATGTTTTGAATAAGATTTACTAGTTGAGCGAGCAATGTGTTGCTTTGATCAATATTGGTTGCCAGCTGTGATGAGGATTTAGGGGTGTTCCCTTGCTATGAATTACCATTTCCTACTAAGGTTGGGGCAAAAATGTTGAACATTTCAAGCAAATTTGGGTTTTGTGAGTGTAGACGTGTGGTAGGAATACTGACTATATTTTGGGTAGTCGCACTGATTGTATTTCCCTTGTTTCATCTATGTCTTTTAGGCTAATTTGGGTTTTCTTCTCTATCTTTCCTCACCTATTCCTTTTCTCGTGCCTTGTCCTCTATCCATTTTGCTTTCTCCTCAACTACTATACGTCTTTGCTCTTGCCTCTGTACCCTCATTAGTTTTTTTGCTACCGCGTTTGCCTCTCTTTTAGCTTTCCTCTTCCTCATCTGCTCCTTCTTGCACTGTGCATTCTCCTCCTATTACTTCTTTAGTTTTTACTATTCCTAAAGTTGTGCAACATTCTCATCCGATGTTAGTATCTGTGACTGCCTTCTTTGACGGAGCAATCCTGAATGACCTCCATGTATAGATTGCTTCATTCTTTGCATGAGAAGTATGATGAATCTACTGGTATTGCATGTTTTTTGTTCACTATTATATGGCGTGCATGATACAAAGTCAACATCAAGGTCAATTTTGTCAAGTCCATCATCACACACTTGACTATCTGGTTGATCCCAATTTGAGGCATTTGTAAAGTAATGAACCACCTGAGTTGTATCGACATGTGGTGGTGAGGGAATTGAAAGGGATACCTCCTCCTTGACACAGTTTATGGGTTGATCGAGATTAGTGGCTACCTCTTACAACCAATTAGGTGCATAAGCTTTAGTTGGCAAACTCAAGCCATCTGCACTGTCCATTCTATCATTATTAGTTGGTTTCTCATCATTTTTTTCAGGTTGGGATGGTTATGGATGCAAAATTAGATCCTTTGATGCATCATATGCTCTCTCCCCAATGCTATCACTGTACCTTCTCAGAAAACCATCAATTACATCTGCATTGTAACCATTCATTTGCATAAATATCTCTACTGCAATAACCTCTCCCTCACCTTGACCTACATTTGCACCACCATCTGATTTAGGTTGATGCTCAACTGATAGCGATTGTCCTTCATCTTCTTGAAGAACAAAAGGCTAACATGGCCTGATATCATTCACTAAGGAAGATCGGTTGAGTGGCCAATTGCCTGTCTTGCAAAACCCACTCATTACATTGCCCGACACTAATGCTTGCGAAAATGCTTTGCTGGTCAGAGTTGCCAGCTCTTCATGTCCAATTTCAATCTGAGGGTTGTTTTCCAACCACACACTCCTATGTTGTTTGAAGTATGTTTTAAAAGGAGAAAATACACTCACATCCAATGTTTGCAACTTGTGGCTGGTGTGTACGAGAAGTGTTAGCAGGTTTATTCCCAAACGTCTTGCTTGTTCAATTGTCCTCCACGCCACGTGGCTGCTGTGACCGTAAAAAATGAGTAGCACCTATTTGAGGGAGAGATCCCGTCGGGGATGGTTCTAGAAAAGTACTCAAGCCAATTGAGAAATAACTCCTTTGACATCCATGCATGTTCTTGTATTGACATGCACACCCTTGGCTCATAATTGGCAATGCAATTTTTTATGTGCCTCTTCGCTTTAAACAAGTAATACCCGAGTATGCTCAACCCAGTTGCACTCACATATGAAAGGATAGTGATCCACTCCCTACTTTTTGAGATGAGATACAGGATGTTTCTGGATCCCAATCATACAATTACTCTCATTCCATAGTTCCTCCCATCTTGCACATCTGTTTCATTGTAGTTCCAAATTCTGCTAGAGTCGTAGTGGTTAAGGTTGTACATAGTTTCCAAGTTGTCATAGAAACTTGCCACAATAGAAGGATGAAGCATGATAGCCCTATCTATGTCCACTCCTTCTGTTGTTCTAATTGTCAAGTCTAGGTGGCAGTGTCTGAAACCTATCCACCATGATGTCCCTAACAAACCATCAGTGAATGGGGTAGCCCTTGTTGAAGTAATTTGGGGAGCAATTATCTACAGCCGAGTCACTTGTAGGATATGCTCAATATTTGTCATGTCCTTGCACCACTGCACAATTTCTTCATCCTCTTTAGCACTTAAAACTATTTTTGGCCCCCTCCTCTTAGTGACTGTTGTTCCCATTAGCCAAATCCTCAAGCTGGAAGCATGTATGTTCCACTTCTTTGCTGCAGCCCTTAGTGACATTGTACCATTTTTGAACTTGTGAATTGCAACATCCATGTCAACAACTGACCACTATCTGATTGGGGTTGGAGAGGCCAGGTTAGTTGAGGCTACCTCCCCTCCATTGCCTTCTTGTGCATTGACTTATTCTGCATCGATAATAGAAGCATTAAATAGAACTTCTTGTGCGTTGATGTGAGAACAATTAACAACATCTTCTTGTTCATTGACCTCTACATCCACCTTTGTATCTATGACGTGCACACTGCGAGTTACTCTTATACTTCTCTTTCCAGTGTTTATTGTCTTTGACTTTCATTTGGGTGCCATGGTACTCACTTAAGTTGCAACCACTTTGTATGTATTATCCATATACCAATTACCACATACCTGGGTTTACTTGTTTAAATATAAGAGCGCATGTTAAATCATTCCGACATATTGATATGTGTATGCAAATATATGTGTATACAAATATACGTGTTTGTAAGTACACGATTATATATTTATGTATTTATGTGTGCATGTAAACACACATATGTGCACATGCATGTATGTATATATGTATGTGATTGTGTATGTATATTCATATATGTAGTGCATATATAGGGATATGATTTCATATAATTCCAACTCTGCAATTCATTATCATATCACAGGTAGGAGTAAATATGATTAACAATGTATCCAATCAATGCAAACTTACAATGTATACAATCAATGCAAACTTACAGTGCATACAATCAATGCAAGCTTAAGAATGCACAGAGTCAATGTAAGCTTGGAATTGCATACATTTGATGATTATACAGAAATGCATAGAGTCAATGAGTAAAGATAAATTCATAAAGTCAATTGTATACTTAACAATGCAAAGACATTGCACGTATTAATTTGATAATATGATTGAAAAAAATTAATGAGCTGACTCAAACCCTCGATTCAATACAGAGAAATGGTTGAAACAAACAAGAAACCATAAAAGCAAATGTATACAATAACATTTCATGATTAAACTAGCATATTTAATCATATTATCGATAATGTACCCTATTTCTTTGACATTCTATGTAAAAATGTCACAGTATAATATAAGACAAATTCTTGTAGTCAATGTCAACTTAAGAATGCATACAAACCATAAAAGCAAATCAATAGAATAACATTTCATGATTAAAGTAGGAGATTTAATCATATTATTGACAATGTACCCTATTTCTTTGATATTCCATGTAATGATTTTTTAGTATGATTAAAAAACACATGGACCGAATGAAAGCCTCAGTTGAAAACTAGAAAAATGTTGAAAAAAATAAGAAACCAAAAAAGTAAATGAACACAGTAACATTTCATGATTAAACTAGTAGATTTAATCATATTATCCACAACGTACTCTGTTTATTTGACATTCCATGTAATGATTTTATACTATGATATGAAAAACGAATGGATGTACATAAACCCTCGATTGAAAACAATTTAATTTGAAGGCATATAAGCAATGCATACATTGAAAACATTAAATAACTTGATTGATGAAAACATGATATTGTGAATTGGGGAAATTAGGATCTATATTTTCATACCATTCCCAATATTCAACAATTGAGACATTCTAAATGAAAATACATGCAAAACAAATATCTAATCTAAAGACACATGCACTCAAAAAAACCTCACTCCATTGCACTCCTATCAATCAAGGTCTTGTGCTTAAAGATTGTTTCTCTTAGAAGCACATGCACAAGCAACTATGGTGAAAATAGATTTGACAAGATGAAAGATTGCAAGATTAGAATGCAAGAAAATTGAAATGAGCTAGAATGCCAATGAAAAATGATGCAAAAGGGAATTCAAGCATGTAATGGATGGTCGGAAATGAGAGATGGGCATGGTTTAAATAGATGTCCTCATAGGGGTTTAGGTTACAAGAACAAATGTGGGATACAAGATTGGACATACCATTATAAGAGTTAGTCCCACATGTGGCAGGTGGATGCAAATGCTAGAGGTGGGATATTATAAATAGGGAATATAGCATATGCAAGAGGGATTTAGGAAATGGATAGAATATGCATTATTTAATGACTTTAAAAGAGGAATATAGTAAATGGAATATATATTAGATGAATAATAGGAAATGAAAATATTGTAATAAGAATTACTATAATGGAACAATGGATCCACCTGATTAATATAAAATTGAGATTAATAAGAGGACAATTTTATGTGTCTACAGATATAACTTACTGAAAACAATGAAATGTGAGAAGATGAAAATTGAATGCATTTAAAATAATGTAGAATGTGAACACCTTACTAACTCAAAACAATATTATTTGAATGCACTTGATTTTTGAAAACATGAAATAAGTAACTGAAAATAGTGTAATGTGAGAACCTAAAATTTAAATGCAAATAAGTAATGCATATTGTGAACAACATACTAACCCCCCCAAAAATACATATGGAAAAAAAACAAATGATTTTTTTTTTTCGAAAAAATGCGAAATAAATGGTATCACAGGATACCAACCTGAACAAGAGTAGATACTTCCAAAAGAGCTCTGGATTCTGCAAATAATAATCAACCCAAATAGAGAGAGCAGAGAATAATCAGTGCAAACACAGGGAATTTGTAATGAAAACGACGAAGGAAATTGCCTCTTATAGGAATTTGCTCATTTATTTGTGGTTGGTAAATTTGAATTTGAAAATATAGTGGGAAAGGTTCACTCATTTCATAGTGTGCTTACACTTGCTTAACATCAATTCTGTAATTCGTACGAGGACTTCATGAATTCAAATTTGTTGTTTAATTTTTCATTGTTTATTTGGTTTATTGGCAACCTTACACCATTAGCTGTCTATGCAGCTACAAATTCCAGTTGGAGTAATTGCCTGAGAATGTCATAGAATTTGTGGGTGAATTTGCAGATGAGAGCTTTGCAAGTTCAAATTAATTTGTATTAAAACATATTATGCACCAATAGCTGAGCATATTTGTAGGTGACTGAACTTATTATACCCCAATAACAGTGCATGTTTGTACGTGACTGAACATATTATGCATCGATAGTTGTGCATATTTGTACATAAATACAATATGTATAGAACATAAATAGAATACATTATATGTCTTGGAACAATCTATTGTATTTGTATTTGTAAACAATGAAGTTATTTTTTAATACAAATATTTCTTTTTTGGTACAAGTTGATGTGTATTACAAACATAAATGTACCAATACGCGAGTAATTGTAGTGTTTATTTATTAGTGACATGCTGAATGATAATTGAATATGTAAGTAATTACTTTTGGCACTTGTGTTTTGTAGATAATAGCTATCAACTTGTTTTGGAAATATCCACATGACAAAAAGATCAGAGTTATTGGACCCCTAACAGTTACTGGTACCCTTCACCTACACCTACACCTACACCTCTGTAAAAGACTTTTTAAAGTTGGCATCGAAGTTGGAAAGAGGTTTTGAGTGGAGATAAAATTTTGTCGGGAAAGAACTGTAAGTGGCACTGGCATGGCTCGCCCTGCTTACCTTTGCAGGGGCATTTCCATAACAAGCCATCCACATGAGCTCTTCTGTCTCTCGTGTAATTCCACAAACTCTCTACAAACGCGCACCTCACATCGATTACTTTTCACAACATCCCTCATTACCACCGAACAAGAAAATTCTTCCAAACCTGCAAAATACCGTCACAGACCAAAGAAGCCAAAGCCCAAATCAGTGGATAAACCGAAGGAATTGAAGACAAAAGTTGTTGATAAGCCAAAGAAATTATTCTCCAATGTTTCCCCTCACAGAGCAGGTGAAGTCAAAAGATATGTTGTGCTAAACACTATTTGCTTATCATCTCACAGTCACTGATGCTCTGCTTCTCTTTTCAACGGTGCAGCTTCTGCAGTGCGGTTATTGAGGATAGAAGAGCAAGGAGCGTATGCGGACTTGCTAAACGCCAACAATAACGAAATTAAATATATTCACAGTACTTTAGGATTCCGCATCAAGCCACTCGATGCGAGGGACGCTAGACTGGTACCGACACTTTCTTGCCTATTTTTTTTTTCCTCATTATATTTTAGAGCTAAATTATGTTTAGTTGCAGAGAAAAATGTTCCCCAACTGAGATATCTAAAAGCTCCAGAAGCAGAGCTTGGCGGAAGACCTTTTTTCACTTCATTAAGAGCTTGAACGTTCACGTCTTCCCACCGCATAAATAACTTAAACATGGAGTCATCCCCACTGTACAGAGAGAAGCCTCAGTTAGACCCATCCCCGTTGCATAAAGCTATAGATAGGATGCTTTTGCATGCAATATATCTGAAGTTTGGGCCTAAAAGTATTCACGAAACAGAATGAACCAAATTATAGGCTACTCTTGGTCTCGTGAACCTTAGAAGTCTTCTATATAGACAAAACCATCCAAAACACCAGAGTACTAAAACCAGAAGAAGACTAAGAGTTGTCAAGAGAGAGCAGTGTCTAGAATTGAACCAGTTGCACAATACCTGCATGTGCTGCACAAATGATCTAAAATTGAACATATGAGACAATGCAGTAAAAAAGCAGAAGAAAACTAAGAGTTGTAACGAGAGAGACTAGCGTCGCAGAACTGAACCAGTTGCACAATGCCCACATGTTCTGCACAAGTGATCTAAAATCAAATATATACGGAAATTTAGTCTAAAATCATAACATTTAAGGAAGAATAGAGGAAGAGCAAATGTAACTTGTGTGCTGAAATATCCCAAATTAGGATATTGTCTCAAATCTGATTTGGGTTTTTGATTCTTGACATGTTTTGCTTCATTTTCATTGCAAAATAACAACATGCAAACATGCAAACTAAACATGCAAAAGGAGACAATATAGATTTCCAAGGAAATAAGCAATTTCAAAGACAAATCTATTGAAAATGATTATGATATAAAACATGCATGACTGTTACATCAAATGTACTGCTGTTACAATGCTAGAACATGCATAAAATTTACATGCAACATATACACATGTTTCTTCTCCAATATCATCAAAGCCCCTGTGAGTTATGATCATTTGTAGCATACAGAAGAAGATTGAATGACATGTAAGAAGAGTGACCAAATAAAAAATGGAGCTGCTACTGTAGAGGTGCGCCAATACCAACATACAAGGGGGGAGTCAATATCAACCAAACCCGCAAATAATTGCTGCAGTATGAGGGATGATCACTGCCCAAAATGGAGAAGTTGTTACTACACAATCACCCACAAATAGGGTCAAATATCAATGAGAATCCGCCTTCACAATGGTGCCATGAAAATCTCCAAGTCACTACCAAGGATGAGATACCTGTCCACAAATTGAACAATGTAATGAACCTTTGAATTTTGAAGCGAATCCACCTAGGGGGTTGAAGTGGATTTTTTTGTACGAATCACCAAACCATCTAGGGTTTCCGTCCTAGGATTTTACTGTACCTTCAAGCAAAGCTTCAAGCTCATAGAGAAAAGACTCAAAATAAAAATAGTAATCTCCATTATGCCTTCACAATTCCCTTTTTCCTCCTTTTATAATAGCCTTTTGCCTATTTTGAGTGAAATACTTTATTTAATTTCTTTTATTTCATTTTACCCTCCGAAAAACAACTTTATGTTATAATTTAAAGTTGACATTATAATTAAGTCACTTTATTAATTTAAACTCCCCTTTATTCATGACATTGGCCTAGGTAGATGATAAGTTATGACTTAAAGTGGCCCCAATAAATAATTAGTTGTAATTGAATTTCACTTTAGCTTTTTTGCTTCTTATATTTAATTTTCACCTTATTAATTCCTTGGCTCCATCTCGGGGAGATTACAAATGACACTCGTTGATGGGCAATCCACAGGAGAACATTGACAAGCCCAAACATTTAAAAAAAGGGTTTTATTAAAAACTTGGGAAAATTTAGCAATTTTATTTGAACATTTTAGAAAAAAATTAATAATATTTTAAAAAAATATTATTAAAAAAAATATAAAATTGTAGAACATATTATTGATTTTCATCTTATATAAATAAAAATTAGAGCTCTATACATATCATAGATCCCAATGGAGTTGAGAAGGAATGCCCTCAGTAGGGTTGAGGGAAAATGTTCCTCATGGAGGTTTGAGGGCAACGCCCCTCATGGGGGTCTATGTGCAACAACCCCAGTGGGTTTGAGGGGCAGTGCCCAAGGTGCGCTTGCTATTGTGGAGCAGGGCGGGGTCCTTGTCACCAAGACAAAATTAAGGCCCTTGAAGCCACAAAAACCTTCATGGTGCACACCATTTCCACAATTTTATCACTTAGGATCGAAATTAGGTGTTTGTTGCTTTCTTGTTTATGAAAGTCCTTTGAAAATCATATAAACATTTTAAGATTACATGAAAAAGAAAACAAAAATTATACCCATTTAGATGTTTTTTTCACAAAAAAATGTAAGTTTTTTGCGAGTTTTTATCCAAAATTGCTGTGATTTTATAAAAAAAATTGCTTGAGTAACTTGCTAAGGCTTTTGGCTTGCGAGCACTAATGAGTTTTGTGAGTTTTGGGCTAGATTTTAAACTATGTTTGAAAGAGTAGGGGTCCAATGGGGGCTTAGGATCTAATTTGAAAGAGTAGGGGTTTGATGAAGTAGAAAACAAATATGCTAGAGGATTAATTAGAATCTTTCCATGAATTATAGCAGCCCCTACTTTCTAGTTTGAATATATGAGCAGATGCATTTGGAGTGGGATAAGAAATTGACCCACCAATTTAGGTATGTATATTCACATGTTATTAATTGTGTCTATTTGCCTCCATTCGTGTGGCTTGTAGTGTTAAGTCTAAGCCAGACATGCATAGAGAGATTAAATGGACCCCTTCTCTATTGGATAGTGTCAAATCGAATTTTGATGGAGCTTCAAAAGGTGAGTGCAAGGCCTTTGTTATAGGATGTATTGTGAGGAAAAATGCGTAAAAAATAAGTGCTACTTCAAAGAAGCTTAAGGAAGGAACTAATAATGAAGTGGAAGCACAAATCTTTTTTCTTGGTCTTTGGGTATGCTTGAGATTTGGAATAATGGAGGTTGCTTTTGAGGGTGACTTGATGGCTATTATCAATGCCTTTAAGAAATGAAATTCATGTTATTGGAAGGTGGCAAATATTGTCAGAATGCTTGGCTCCTTGTAGATGCCTTGGCTTCTTTTTTTGTCAAGCATTGTTTTAGAGAAATGAATATTTAAGCTTATTTCCTAGCAAACTTTGTGTTGGACCATATAGGAGGTGACATCATGGATATCTCTCTTGAATCATGGGAAGGCCTTTGTGACAAATTGAAAATCATTGCATAAGGTGCAGAGGATGTTTTAGGTGCATTCTAATTAATGTCTCAATGGTTGGCATGAGTGAATGGTGCTTTAAATCAGCCAAAGATAGGTGGCGGCCACATATCACATTTCATTTTATATTTACTAGCAATGGTTGAGATGGAATTGAAGTTTCATCTATTTTTGAAGAATGCAATTACTTTTTTGGATTCCATTTTAGACATGAGGCTGGAATGTATGTTACAAAAGCAGGGTTTGGAGTGGTTTGCATGTGATAAAGGTAGTTTTAGGGAGAAATTCCTTGGAGATGGCTACGAGGCATTGAGTAAACACCGACATTTATTCAGTGCATGGATAGAAAACCTTGTGAGTACTTGCCAAGTTAGGAGTACCCATGTATGTTTTAGTTGGGCGAGTACTCTCAAGATTAATTTGCGAGACATGAGTTGCAGAGGAAAACGGTCTGGATTTAAGACAAAAACTCGTCGTGTTTTCATGCGATTCCGAGGTAAAAAATCACATGGGATTGAAATGTGCCAATGTGGGTTAAAATTCGTTGGGGAAGGTTAAGATGGGAGTTAAAACACAATGAGGCAGGTTAAGAAGTAGGTTAAAATTCAAATTTCAAGGATTTCTTTAATAAAAGTTTAAATGCCCGCATTCACCTCTCCAATAAACCCTAGTTTTTGTTGAGTCTTTGCCAATTTTTTGACAAGTTGAAAACATTGGACTTTTTGAGCACTCTTTGAGTTTGAGTTTGCAAATTATGACTGAATGTTTGTCTTTGTTTTGATACATGTGGGTAAGAAAACAATATTTTGAATGTTTTGGCAGTTTTCTTCGTTAAAAAAATACTTGATAGGGTGCTTGGATGATGCCTTGGCTAGCTTAGTATGTTGCCAATATACGGGTGTGAATTGAGGGTTTTAGTCAAGGTTGAAAATAGCTGCTATATATCGCCAATCTCGCGATATATCGCCAAGAAATCTGCACCCCGATTAAATCGCCCAAAAAATCGCTGCCGTGTATTTGTTTATATCGCAGCGGTTAAAACTGCAAAAAATTGCCACAAATCGCGAGTTTTTCGGACAAATATCGGTCAAAGCAAAACATGAAATTTTTTGAAAAGTCAATATCGTTTTAGGTTTGTCGTATTTCACCTTTTAGGTTTCGTTTTCGTTTTTATATTTCATTTAGCTTGCTGCGCAACGTATTTTCAGAGCCCGTGAAAAGTCTTTGGCGCTGGCGGCATCGAGCATCTGTATACATACGCGTGGTTTTCATACTGTATACTAAAAACATTTGCCTATTTTTCAATGCGTGGAGTTCTTTGGCGGCGTGGAGTTGTCTTTGGCTGGGTCGAGCTGGTCTGGCCTCTTGTCTCGACGTGCCAGGTATTTTTTTAATTTTTTGACTTTGTTTGAAATTATTAACATATAAAGTTTAAACATTAACGTATAACTATATACTATATAATATATATTATAAATTTTTAATTATTAATAAGTAAATCTGTTCAAAACTTCAAATATGTATAAATTTATATACATTATACTAATATACAGTATTACATAATACCATAATACAGATTATCATAAATTAATTTATTCAAATTTCATATTAAAAGTATATATAAATTTATGAATATTTGAACATATTAATAAATTTATATATTTTGTGAATATAGATTAATTGTTTAACATTGTACAAAATCTACAGATTAATATATATATTTAATTTCATACAGTTACCAGTATTCTAATTAAAATTT
>MU228116.1:403687-415225 GCA_018584345.1 Thuja plicata
TTTCATGTTAAACTTTTCCCTAGCTGCCCTCAAACCACTTTTAAACTTTCTCAAAACATCTTTACTTGACCCCTAGCATCAATTCCTCAATCAGCTGGGAGAGAAGACAAGTTCTAGAGGGCATGGCAGAAATCCATGGTACCATGGACATGGTGCCCAAGGGGTGGCGGAATCCGCCACCACCTTGGACATGGTCCATGTCATGGATCACACTTCTCCCAAATCTCATCAAACTGTCCCAACTCGTCTAAATCCTCCATTTCAAACCTCAAAAACAATTCATGCCCAAGTTTGGGGGGCCTTGAAGCTGGGCGGAAATACATGGTGGGATGGACAGGCTGTCCAAGGTGGTGGCGGAATCCGCCACCCCCTTGGACAGGGCCATCATCATGTCATACAAAACACTAGAATCAGTCCCCTTTTGCCAAGCTTACTCCCATTCAAATCAGATGTCTTAACTTGTCTTTCAGCTCATTAATTCATTTCCATGCTATTTGTCCTCCACCCTGAGGGAGAGATCAATCATCAGAGGCTGGTGGGGAGCAAAGAGAGAGAGCTGGACAGCCATGACTGTCTCAGTCCAGCACCATCACCATTTTGTTCAAATTTCAAACTTCTTCAAAGCTGGATTCTACCCACTTGCTATAATCATCTTCAAATTCAACTTCAAAAATAGGGGGTCCCCAAGAATTGGGGCGATGTGTGAAAGGCTTCACAACAAAACCCCAATATTCTTCTCTCAAGCCTTTTTTCTCTCTTCTTTGTGTTTGCAAGTGACAGAATGACCTTTTTAGGTTTTAGACAAGAGGTATAAACCCCAAAAAGTAAGTAAAACGAATAAAAAACAAGTTATTTTTTTGCCTTTTTCTCTTCCTGGCCTCGGCAGAGTCCAGACAACGAGACTCGCAGAGTGTGGCAAGTCCAAGCAGGACTCTGCTAGACTCGGCCGAGTCTGAGTTGAGAGCCAGAAAAAATTTGGAGCTCGGACTCAGCTTGGGACTCGTAGAGTCTTGGCCGGACTCGTAGAGTCCTGTAACACTGACATACCTAATCATGCTCATAATGGGCTTTCTGAAATTCAAAATACATTCCAACGAGCCCACCACTCATCATCTAGGATTGATGCTTATAGTTATTGGGCTTTTTTGTGCTTGACTGCCTCCAAACATTCCACAAGCTATTGATGACCATAGAACTCAAGGCCTCTCGCACATTCTCAAGTCATCTTAAGATGATTGTGTGAGATACAAATTGTGTTTTGGCAACATAACAAGGTAGAAAAAAATGCGCGTCACATATCAACAATGAAAAAATATTAAAAAGTAATATCTAAATTAGCTTCAATAACTCCAATATGGAGGTGAAAATATGGCTTATGACATGATGATAAGTCACAAACATTTGAATCTCCTCGACCTCTGTGTCGAGTTGTTTTACCCATTTGATTTGTGTGCCAATCTTTTGCAATATTAAATTGAGTGTGTGTATTGAACATGATGTCCAAAAAATGTGAGTATATGTCCTCCACTATAGACCTAGATGCACTACAATTTTTAGTGTTGTCCTTTATGATTTTGACAACATTTTTAGGCCCCACCATGAATCTATGAGGATATTGCCAATGAAACTTGCATCTTTTACTTGCCCCTCACAGTCTACCGCCTTCAAAACATCAGTCCTTTAGGGAACATTGTTATAACATTGATCAACAACTGATTTTTGCAATCTTTCCATCCATCAAAACTTATGGACACACTTGTTTCGGGCCATGTGTACTTGATCACTCCCAATGATGTCTCTATTGAAGCTTTCTGCTTCACTAATAAGTTGGTTTGCATGTTTTTATATTTGAGACTAACATAATCAGGAGGTATATTGCAAAGGGTATTCACCATATCTCACCAATAAGGTGATCTAACAATGTTGATAGGAAGCCCATTGCCATAAATACAACGAGAAAAGCTCTGATTTGCAACCTTGGTGATTTAATTTTGAAGGCCTTGTCCAATGGGCCTCTTTTTCATGAAACCAGAACATTCTTTTCTTTAGAAGATGGTGGCATTGGCATGAAAGGATGTGGGCAAGTTGGTTGTGTGAAGCCACTAGAAGGTTTTTGTGAGCTTTTCTTGAAAAGAGGATGTGGAAAACCCTTTGATTTGTTACTTCTCATGTCATGCTCTTGTTTTTTAATATAAGCCATTATTAGATCCTTTGGAAACCTTTTTTTTTGGCCCTTGACAAGCATTTATTCCTTGTAAAGGGATGGCACTCCCTCTAGAAATTAGTTTAATCATTGTTGTATATCTCTAAAGAGGTGCCATGGCATCAAGTTTAATACTATTCTCTTTATTTTTGGCCCAGGCAACAAAAATAGTATTACTAACCATTTTGCATGAACCTAAAATAAAAAATGTTATTGAAAAAATTAAAAAATTTGTCGCTATAAAACCTTATTATGCATTTATTTTTTAAAAAAATATTCAAAACTTACTGAAAAATTTGAAAAAAATTCAATTAAATATTTTTTTGAAAGATCTGAT
This sequence comes from Thuja plicata, assembly GCA_018584345.1. Taxonomy (NCBI): domain Eukaryota; kingdom Viridiplantae; phylum Streptophyta; class Pinopsida; order Cupressales; family Cupressaceae; genus Thuja; species Thuja plicata. The sequence goes on from MU228116.1 coordinate 406,228, forward strand.
TTTTTTCACAAAACTTGCAAAAAATGAAAAATTTACTCACCTTTCATGGCTAAATCTTCCTTGTCCAACATTTCCTAAGCTTTTGGTGTGCGTCTTACTCCTTCGTAGCCTTCACCTTTGGAAAAAAATGAAGCAACTTGCAAAACCCAAAATGGTAACTTGGAGGAAAAAATGGTTTTCTTGATGCTTTGTGTTTGTGGAATGACTTTGAAACACCAAATAGAAGAGTTTTAGGGCTAATAGGACCTTTAGTGGGTGTGTATCAATTAAAAAGTGTTTTTGTTTGTTGAAAAATGGGATTTTGTTGGTGTTCTTGGCTGTGGGTATGCCTAGGTTCCCCCAGGTACACCTTGGGTTCACCCAGGGTACTATTTGGGCACACGGACAATACCTTGGGTGAACATGCACTATTCTCAGACTCACATCATCTAAAATACAATAACTTTGAAAAAAAGACATTAGGCGGCAGTGCCAACCATAGCTCACTTCTAAAGTGGAGTGCTATGCACGAACTAAAGGAAAGTACATCTATACTTTCTCAGCAGAGTGCGTAGTTACTATGAGCATAAATACTTCTTGCTTATTCAACAAAGTGTACAATTATATAACACAGTCACTTCTCACTTATTCAGTGAGTGCAATTACACATCAGAGTTTTTTCCACCTATTAAGGGGAGTAAGCTAGTACTATAAAGTGCAAGTTGAAACCACTAGTAGTACTATCATCCAGGGTATTAAAAGATAATATGAGATGCATCACAAATCATCACTAGAGAACATCAACTTGCTGATTTATGTTGATATAATGTTCTGATAAAAAGTCTTAATTGCTGCAACAACCTAGAATGAACCAAATAAAATGGATAACAAAATACTCAAGTACCGAACAACGGCATACCATAAGTAGATGGCAATAGAAGTTGATTGCAGATTTGATATCACACGGTTCTGCTGGTAAACTGTCGAATCAGAATCGAACACATTGTAAACTGCGGATTAGAAGCTCACCAAAACCATCCAACTGCAAACTATTGAGAACACACTCCAAATTATACGTTCAGCACATAAAACATCCCAAAATGCCAAGGAACACCTCCAAAATGCTTGTCAACATTGGGTAATGGCTAGGCACCATTGAAGATGATAGGTGCCTGTTGATTATTGAAACTTGACTAAGACTGCAAAATTATAAGATACTCCAAAAACTAGAATTTACATTGTAATTCCTGAAGAGCTGAAACCCATCTCAAACATCTTGAAACTATATACATGAAATAGAACTTAAAGTGATACTTATAGTAAAATGTTTATTTCATTTCTCATGGCCCCTATAGCAGGAACATATACGACCAACGATAAAGGTAATATGGCCTTCAAAACTGTGATTTCATCCTACAGCCAGCAATAACTGTGGTACAGCTTTCAAAACTGCGACTTCATCCTTTATAAGCATAGGCAACTAGGCAAGAACTATACGACCAAGAATGATGCAAACTTGTTAATTTCATGAGAAATCTGTCGCTTCAATTGTTACGGCCTCCATGGAGTGTTACGACTAGCATAGGGAGAATGGTACGACTAGCTCCAGCTCTTCTAGGAACCTCCAACACAAATTTGCACGAAACACTGTCAACAATTCACAAACCAAAAAAATTCCTCAAAATGCATCAAATGTCTCCATTTTGAAGTGAGCAAAATTGAAACTCCACTTGCAGGAACATTGGTGATTCCTAGATGAAATCACTCTAACTAACTAGGGAGGTTTTCGTCCCTGAAACTAGTATTTTCATGAGGGTTTTTGTTCTCAAGAAAATTGGAGATGAACATAGGTTCTTGAAATAAAGCAATATCACAACATGCCTAACCTTTACAATGAGCTCTCAAACTCATTTTATAACATCCTAGAGGGAAAATGATAATAAAATAATAATTTTTCTTTTTCCTCCACAAACTCCTTTTTTTAAATTACAAAACAATTCATAATGTGCAAGACCCCCTTGTGCCTAAGCGTCCCCCTAGAGGCACAACTTAAACAATTTTTAACACAAATAATTATACTTAGTTGCCTTTTTAATATTTCTTCCTTAGGACAACTCAATTAATAATTGTTTAATAATATAATAAATTACACAAGTTGCGGAAAGCATCATAATGAGACAAATATGAAATTTTGATCATACCACTATGTCACTAAGGACTTGATGATGAACTGAAGCAACTTGGTGATTGTCTAAAACTAGCATTCTTCTCTAAGAAGTTTGGAGAGCTTCCAGATGGTTGGGATTGCATTCTGAAACCATCATAAGGTTTACCAAGACCATTTAAACACTCTGCCAATAACCAAACGATTGCTGGACCAATCTTGTGCTCTCCAATAAGTTTGGAGTTCTTCCTTGCTCACCAATGAGCCTACCGGAAAACTCAGAAAATATGCTAATCTTTTACAAACTTATTATGCTTAAAAAGGGTACAATAGACACCATAAAATTAGAGATTCTATGACTAAACAAAGTTGGACCATAAAGTTATAAAAATACATATTGGTTTTGAATTAGTAGCTCTTTATTATTATTATTATCATCATCTTTCTTATGGTTTCTTCTCTTTCTTTCCCTGGTCAACGATGCTTTCATTCTATTTAGTTCATTCAACTTTACATATTGTAGTTCTGTTTAATTATACTGTTCGCACTGAATTTTGCTCCACTGTTTCTTGTATCTGTGCTTGCAACTTCAATTTTGTGATTTTCCCATTTCTATTTACAAAGTTTAATTTACAGTTTTTTTTGTTTTGTTGGTGTTTAGACTGGTGATTTGGTTTCCTTTATGATAAGTTTCACTTCCGTGCACGGAGAAGACTTTTTCTTATAACTTATATTAAGTTTTCTCTGCATTATCCTCTGCAATGATTTCCTTATTTTTCTCATGCGCGTTCATGTAGGAAGTGATTCCTAATGAGTTTTCTTTTGTAGGTAACAGATATTGTTGCAGGTGTTCTTCGGTGGAAGCGTTATCTAGATTATCTGATATTTTCACTGTACAGGGGGGCAAAAACAGCTAATGAAATAGAACCTCTTCTTCAGCAGGTATAAAAGTGAAAGTGACATGCTCACCTCCAAGTAAAATTTCCATTTAAAATTCATTCATAAAATCTCAAAGAAAATGAGGTTTTCCTGTTCTTTATTTTAGCTAAGAGTACTTCCATAGGAGTGGCATGAATGGGGCATTTAAGAGGGGAAAAGGAGTAAATAGATCATATCTGTGTGTCTTGTGAAGAGGCATATCAAGTTTTTGAGTCTGCATTTTACATTGGCTGAAGGAAATGCCTCTTGTAGAACGATGTTGTATTGCAGAATTTGCATTGAAGTTTGAAGCATAGCATATTTTTTAGTATATAATTGCTCTTTGCCAGTATATTTATTTAATAAGGTCTTTTCTTTCCTGTTTTTAGATACTTCGAATTGGTGTCTATGAAATTATTAAGCTGGGCATGCCACCATATGCTGTAGTCAATGAGGTATGTTTACTGTATTTAAGATTTACGCATTTCTAGTTGAAAGCTTTTTTTCATGACTCTTCATGCCATAGTAATTTTTCAGCATTGTTTCCTTAGAATATACTTCAGAAGTAAAGGTGACACAATAAAAACCTTCACAACATATTGTAGCACTTTAGCATTACACAGTTTTTCTGTTATTCCCTGATTTTATTTACTTTTTGAAAACCTACATGTTTTTTTTGTTTTGATTTCTTCCTTTGGCCAGAAATTTTGTATCACCAAGTAGAGATAAAGCTTAAATGCATCTAATTTGTCAAGGATGGGTTAGTTAGCGATGGAATTTGCATATGAATTCCAACCTGGTAATACAGAGTTGTCTCAGATAATGGCTGTCATTAAAAAGTGAAACGCAAACACTCTCACACATTATTAAATCAATTTGTAATGTATATTGCTAGTAGAGATTTCTAAGCAACTGTGTTTTATACAATACATACTTGACAAATGTATCTTCTGTTATTAAAATTTAAAATAATAATGACTGTTTCTAAAATACACTTTACTTGACCACCTTTATTACCTAAATTTTAATGTTTATTTTGACACAGTTACATGTACGTCTGTGGGTAGATCTTTTATTCCTACCAGTCATACCAAGTTGCATCTTATTGTTTGAAGTTTTTAGATTTTGTGCAACTATATCGCTCAAACCCTAAAAGTTGTGAATCTGTGATAGCTTTGTTGGTTGATTCAGTTGACTTTTATTATTTTATTTTTGATGGTACTCTTGAAGGTCCTTCTCCTAAGTATGACACACATTCACAACAATCCTATAAGCATAAAAAATTCTCTTGATCGTTATATAAAATAACAAATCTATTAAAGGAATCTTCCAAACATATAATTTCATATGTAAATTGATGATCTTGTAGGTTCCATTTTTTCAGCTGATTAAGGTAACATTATTAAACAGAAATTTTGGGGAGCCTCACAGACACAGCAAGAAACATCAAAACCATAAAGGAGTATCTAGTGAAGAATACACAATAGGAGCCTTGGAAGACCAGTTTTAAGTCTTAAGCCTCCTTATTGTTTAGCATCACACAATTAAAGAAAAAAAATTAATTCTCACTTAGTTGTTCACCATTTTCCTTGCTTTAATATTTATTGAGTAATAATGTCTTAATCTCCCTTACCACTGCATAATGTTGCATGTAGAATTGCTGCCACTAAAAAGCACTAAGATTCTCTTTGCTATTAGTTGCCTCTTCTATAATTTTGTGAGCATTGTCCGTTGCTTTTTGAGTATTACCAATCACATATACTTTGTTCTCATTGACCAAACTAGGGTTAACCATTTTATCGCTAAAACTCTTGGTGATATTTCAACAGATCAATGTTACCATTTTCTTCATTTCAAATATCCACACGAACCTGTCGATCCTTGTATAAACTGTTGTTTCCTTCTCTTTATGATTTCTCTGATTGGCCCTATTTGCCTTCTTCTTCACCATTTGTAAGGCAACGGATCTCTTTATAAGGGATCCGATTAGCTTTCTTGTTATCCTTAGTCTTCTATCTTTTTAAAAAAATGTCTTCTCTTGAGGGAATGCCATCAGCTGGGAAATTGAAGTCATCCAGCTTAAGAATCAGCACTATCATTGTTGTGGGTTTTATTCTCCTCATCTCTTATGTACTTGTCACCAACGTTCTATCCACCAGTCATCTTCTTGTGATTAGTTCTGTATGTAGATGAAAGATAGGCCACTTGTATCCATCATTTGAAGTTTGTCTATTTGTCCATAGCTCCTTCCTCTTACAATTCTCAATTTGAGCAACTCACTATCCCCTTCTAAATATCATTCATAGAGTTAATTTGGGCAGCTACCTTCTAGAAAGGGATTGTCTTTTTTCTAATGTCAGAACTCTTCTCATTTGTGTTAGAGATGTTAATAAGTTTAACCCTTTGATGCTGAGTTTTCCAAGAAGCCTAGTTGAACTAGAGTTGGTCTAGATAGGGTATCACTTTTAATGTCCCTGTCATAGGCATGATCAATTGGTGGAGACCCTAAGCCTATTTTAATTCTCGTATGCTAATTGGGATCTGGTAAGAGAATAATTAATTAATCAAATTAAATTGTCTATAGTCTCTAATTTATATTGAATAAATAAAAAAATACCTTTTGGAGGCCCCAAATGTAAAATCTAATTAAAAATAAATATTTGAAATCATTTTTTGGGAGGGAAATGAAATATAATATTTCAAATATTAAAAAGGGGTAAAAGGAGAGCTTGCAAAATAAAATTCATTCTTAAAAATTTATTTTCAAAAATTTCAGCTTGGAGATTGAGCAACTATTTATCTTTCTGTCTTTAGATGAAAACCCTATGTGTAATGTCCCCTACAATGCCCCGCCAAGGAACTCTTGGAACAAAGGGTTAAATATGCATTCAACAATTTTTTTTTGAAACATGAAATAAACATCATGTAACAATGTGCATCACATAACCTTAAACATTTGCAAGATACAACATGCAAGATAATACATCTCGATTGTCACACGATCGTAGTCAAGCGGAAGACTAAACTAGCACTTCCAAAGGTTCCAAGACAACTCAAACACATACCCGAGACAAAGAACACACGTCCACGAGGCTGCCCTACAGGATCTGGACAACATCCACGGACCACGAGAGACTAAGCTGGCAAGGACTCACAACCAACAAAAGGGAGAATAATCACAATCTCAACCTGTTAAAACATATATCTTTTTAAGCCCAAAGTAGGTGTTCCTATTGTGATTAAACCATACAAGTTCATTTCCTTCTAACCAAGAACATAGACAATTAAGCACACAACTATCCTCAAACGATAGTGTTCAAGTCTGAAAGACATCCAAGAACTCTCGGGAATCCAACCCGGAAGCAAACACAAAACACCCAGATCCCAAAATTGCTTGGAACACCAAACTGGGCAGAGACAATGAAAACAGGCAAAGATGCTGATTCTCGTTGCGTAGACATTGATCGACACAGACGCCGATCCATGACTGGTGAATTGAGACCAAAACGTCTCAGTCCAGAGAGGCGGAGACGCTGGTTCAGCCTGCGGACACATTGATCTACGCAGATGCTGAACTACAGGCTGAGACATCGATTCATGAACTTGAACTGAAAACGTAAAAAATAAAAGATGAAACCTATGCCGACTCCAATGTACGGCTAGAAAACATCTAGCTCCACACCGGGGAGTACCGAAACAAAACATATCGAGGCCATATTCACTTGATTGCGTCAAAATACATAAACTGAATGCACAAGGGAAACTAGACTATAACTGAGAACATCAATGAACAAATACAAATGCAAATCTGAGTGCTATCCGCCGAAGGATACAATCGAGTTCTCAAGCTCCAAGTCTATGTAGCTAGAGGAAGTCTTTCACCTGTACACTGGTCCCCAGCAGTGGTAAAGTGCAATGCCACCCTACCATGTGGAACCCTCAGGCCCACCCCACCATGCTCGCAGAGATAGTAACCCGACCACAAACACAAGGCAAACACGTAAACAAGGAGTGGCCAACACACACGTCAAGCAAATGCATAATCTCACAAGGAGGTACCATGACCCAATGTAATACACATATATGCAAAATACAAATACACATGGAGAACTCTCAACATGTGGACCATGTCGAAAGTGAATACCAAACAACACTCATGGTACACCAGGGTCACTACTCAGAACTAACAAAGGTTTGGTGTGGAGACTCAAGAGTGGGAGTGTCCGCAGACGGCAAGACTATCTGTACCATATCAACATCTGTAGATGGCAAGGTACTATACCATATCAACGTCCTCAAATGACGGAAAGGCAAAAACTTACCATATCAATGTCCTCAAACGACGACAAGGTAGTCACATTAATTCTTGTTAATATATTTTAACCCCATTCATTTATTTAGTTATCACTTATTAAGAACTCTATCAAGGGATACCTTGGGACCCCTCTGTGTCCCTGCCTACCTTGGAGAGCCACTCCACTCCACTACTCAAACACCAAACAAGCGCATCTCGTTACAATAACGAGGTACAAAGCAAATAATGCAATAAGACGAAAGTCATAAAAGTCTCCCAAAGTCATAAACCACAAAACATGGTAAGCTCTATTAGACTCAATACCAAGAGCACATGTCACTCGGACCTCGACACAGGAGCATAGCTCAACTACATGCTTGGATGGGGTCTTAACACCCTTCATCCATATGCCATATGCGAGCTCAACCTCAAGCATGGAAGGTGTCATTACCGAAGACAAGAATGAATGAATGAATGAAGAGTTTTACTAACGTCCACGAGACCAAACAGCCTAAGGGACCACGGATCACAGCCCTAAGCTAAATCCATCTTTTCCATGTCTGCTCTCCTGCTGTGAATCTTAACAATCAGACTGGCAGTCCGATTGACCTTATCCACCTCAAATAAACTTTGCATGACGTCGACCGTCCCTATGTTATCGTACTGTGCCCGGATGTCATCATATGCTGTGCATTCAATGAGAAAGTGCCATTCAGTCTCAATCGCCCCCGTCTTGCAGAACCTGCAAGTCCTCTCTTCCCATTCCTCTTTGGGCCTTTTCCATCTACCAGCCTCGCACCTAAGATGATGTGAACCTGTCCTTAACTGAACCAATAATATCCTAGCTTTCCCTTTAATAGCTGCTCCCAGGTAAGCTTTATCATCATGTTCCCAGCTGGAGTTGAACATCTTAATATAGTGCTCCTTTTTCCGTCCCATGTGATTAGTCCACATGGCAGTCTGAAATTTACCTAAGACAAACTTCTTTATTTCCACATTGGTATTAGGACAATCTTGAAACTTAATGTTCCACCTACCCAACCAATTTATGTTTTGTTTCATCCAAGTTTTCTTTCTATGGACTGAACCCTCCATCACAATTTTGGGCCAACGTTGGTTATCCATATTTTCAATTTTCTTTAAATAGCTTAATAACCGGGTTATTGCTGCCGCCTCTATCGGAAAAATACCCGCCTCTGCTAATAGAATTTCATAGGGCACAGAAGACTTGACTTTGAAATTGCTAGTAATTAAATGCTTTTGTATTCTCTCTATTTGTTTCCACCCACGATTTGTCATGTTGCCCCCCCAAACCTCACAACTGTAAAGAACAACTGGCATGACCAGCAAACCAAAGAGAGTTTTCTTGGTTTTCCAGTCCCAAAGCTCATCATTTCTGCATCTATTTTGCAGCAGATAAGACGCCTTCCAACCCCCCTGTATCCTTTTTATCCTACAAGTCTCCCAGTTGAGCTTATGATGGAAGTCTATCCCCAAGTACTTGTATTCTTTCACGGTCTCTAACGGGCTGCCTTCAAAAAGGAAAGTAGTGTGTTTTTCCTTCCTTTTCAAAGAAAAAATCATGATTTTAGTTTTAGTGATATTCACCTGCATCCCTACTTCCTGACAAAAGTGTTCCAAAG
>MU228116.1:421297-452541 GCA_018584345.1 Thuja plicata
TGGATTTAAGGTTGCTGGTCAGGAACACAAAGTCTGTAAACTTGCCAAAGCTCTCTATGGTCTAAAACAAGCCCCTCGGGCTTGGTACATGAAGATTGATAAATACTTAACCGATCAGGGTTTTCAGTGGAGTCCATCGGATTCAAATTTGTATAGCAAACATATAGGTGATGATATATTGTTTATTGTTGTCTATGTGGATGATTTGATCATTACTGGCAGTTTAGAACATTTGATCACTGAAATCAAACAGGATTTGTTTCGCACCTTTGATATGACAGATTTGGGACTCTTGCACTATTGTCTCGGAATTGAGGTTTGGCAGACTGAGCGCAGTATCTTTCTTTCTCAGTCCAAGTATGCCAGAAATCTCATGGACAGGTTCAGAATGCAGGATTGCAAACCTGCCTCCACCCCTATGGAACTCGAGCTCAAATTGTCAGCTCAGTCAGCTTCACCTGTTGTGGATGAATCTTTGTTTAGACAACTAGTGGGCAGCCTTATTTATCTTACTGCCACTAGACCTGACATTAGTTTTGCAGTCAGCTATATATCCCGCTCTATGACAGCTCCGATCATTGGACAACAACAAAGCGTGTTTTGCGCTATGTCAGTGGTACTCCTGATCATGGCCTACTGTACACTCGGAGTTCTGACCCTACTCTATGTGGTTACACAGATTTAGACTGGGCCGGTTCTGTTGATGATCGTAAGTCTACCGCTGGATATGTGTTTAACTTGGGATCTAGTGCTGTCACCTAGACTAGTAAGAAGCAGCAGGTAGTGGCTTTGTCTTCCACTGAAGCAGAGTATTGGGGAGCAGTTAAGGAAGCTTGTGAGGCAGTATGGCTTCGGCGGATGCTTGTGGATATGCATGTTCCTCATACAGGACCAACTCCCCTATTCTGTGATAATCAGGGGGTGCTCAAACTGGCAAAGAATCCGATCTTCCATGAAAGAACCAAGCATGTCGAATCTCATTGTCATTACATTCGCTAGCTGGTTGAATACAAATCCATTCAGTTACGCTATGTTTCTACATTGGACTAGTCTGCAGATATCTTCACCAAGCCACTTGGTTCTGATAAATTTGTCAAATTTAGGGAATCTATTGGTGTTGTGGATAGATTGAGCATTATGGGAGGGTATTAGAATATTTTACATATTTCGTTTTTTTTAATGCTCAAGTTAGATTCCATTTTTATAGCACTCTAACATTAGACTCTTGCTATTCTGTTACGATTCTGTAACAGTCTAATATTAGATAGTTGCTATTTTTGTAATCATCTGTATTGTATATATGAGCTTGTTTTCTCATTGTAAATATCAAGCAATACCTTAAATCTATTTGTTCTTGCATCAAATATTTTAGTTCTCTCCTTTCTCCCCATTGCTCAAGTGTAAGGATTGATTGTTCGTTGTCCTTGCATTGAAGTCTCCCACCAGCAAAATTTCTCCCATACCGCTGAATAAAGAAATATCTTTTGTTAGCGTAGCAAAAGGGTCTTCATTGTCTAAGTTTCTCCTCTTGTAGAATTTAGAATTTTTCAGTGCAAAGTAGCAAGCAGCCAATCTGAGAATTGACTCTCTTAATGTTATCTGCAGCCATATGTATTGTTTATTGGTGTCTTCTTTTTCAACTTTCACACATCCGTACCACTCCTTTATAAACACTGTAACTCCCTCATGCCCTTTACCCGTTTGATTCGCTTTGTTCCAAACTGAATTTTTTTTGTAACCTTCAAAGTTCGGGACCATACAACCATCATGCTCATGAGTTTCCACAAGGATAATAATATCCTTCCCCTCCACTATGGGCCCTAGCCCAGGACCTCTTCTCCATGGATAACCTCTGCAGTTCTAGCTTACAATACTTAAGTGGTCCTGTGGAGCCCTTAGTTCCTATTTTTTATTCGTGGAATGCTCATGTATTTGAGCTTTCCCATTTATCATCCGTGCCCACTTTCCTTTGTTTCTTGCTGTCTTAACTTTTTCCCACTCTTTCCTTTGTGCTTCCTGTTGGGCCAAAGTTAGATCTTCATCTAAATAGAATTGTGTTCCTCTAAGCAGCCCTCTATTTCTGAGAATACTATTTTTATCCTCTATATTTCTCAAGATAACTCTTATGTGTCTGCCCCTTCCTCCATCTGACATCTTTCCTATCCTGTTTGCTTGTTGAATGCCACATGTCCATTTCAATTCATCCCTAAGAAAGTCCCTCACTAGAATGTCAGTCTTTTCTCTTTCCCCGAAGTCCTTCAACCCTTTGATAACGATATTTGCAGCCTTGCCCCGTTTGTCTTGTTCTTCCTTTATCTGAATTTTGATTTGCTGTTCAATAATTCCCTTTTGCTTGTTTGCCAAACCGTTTACCACTTGCGACCATGATTTGGCCTCTTCTATTCTTTCTTTCAGTTGAGATTCTTTAGATTCTATGTTTGCTAAAGATGATTGAACTTCCTTTAAATGCCTGGAGTCCTCTTCTTCCCTCACTGTTTCTTTTCCTTTACTCCCTGTCAATCTCAGATGCTCGAGTTCCTGTCTTATGATTCCGAGCTCTTGCTGTCCTAAATCCATTTTGCTCTGCATGCTTGAAATTTGCTCTTTGAGTTTCTTGTTCTCCCTTTCTATAATGCTTGTGTATTCTATCGCTTGCAACACTTTATTCTGCTCTTCCCAATTCCTTGCTTCCAGAGTTTCCATCCTCTTCTTTAAGTCCATGAGCTCTTCTACGTACAGCTCTGAAGACCACAACAGTGGCGTTGAAGTTGGACTATAAAAATATTGTTGCCTTGACTGTCTTCATTGCTGTCCCCTTTGTTCACCGTGCCTCTTTCACCTGGATTCGAATTCGATTTGTGAGTCTTGTTGGTTTCACCTTGTAATTCTTCTTTTTCTATTTCTGAAAGTGATGCTTGTCTCAGTTTAGATTGAAAGGAGGATATCTCAACTCCCAAACACTCAAGGTAAGAAAACCGAGTAAAAAGCAAGAATGTCTCATATTCCATACCGCTCAATCGACTAGTATGCCAAGAGCTTGGTTTTCAATGGAATCCAACATACATCTTGCGAGGGCACGAGGAAAGTTCACAAACCACAAAAAAACATCAAAATCCCAAATTTCGGCAAAATCCGACAAGGTGCAAAAATAATCATTTTAGCATTGAAAGGGCACTTTCGGATTGTGATAGGAAAATACTCAGAATGTCCTCTAACCATTTTGATTCCACATTCCTATTAAATGTTGTAAGGACTATCAACTTAAGTAATTGGATCATGCCAAACAGGTTTTGGATGGCACGCAAAATGATGCACCGATGAAAAAGCCCAAAAAACAAACACCAAAGAAATTGGCTAGATTAAAGCCCATTTGCTCTTATGGTCCAACTAAGCAAAAAATCCAATAAAATTTCACTTCCGACATTGTGGGAGAAAATGGATAGCCTCACGACAGAAAAATTCAAACTAAAAACCTCATACACCCATGCACACCCAAACGGGCAGAATCAACATAAAGGAAATTGGGGAAACATCTAATTACTATCCCACAATGCAAAAGTAAACAAGAATCAACTGAAACATACAAGGATTGATTAAAAACACGAGAGCCCTACCTCACACCAAGCTGAAATCACCGAAAGGAGTAGAAGAAAATAAATACTCATTTGAAATGCGAATGGCTCCACAGGAACTGGAACAATTGCGACATGGTTCCAACGAGCCGCTACCCACAAAAATCGGACAAAGAGATTGATCACAACGAAATTAAAACAGAATTTCTCCAAAGCATTTTGGAGCAAATTCACAGTTTTCACCAAATGCAAAAGTGGAAAAGTGAGGAAAAGAATCCCCTTTTCCAAATAAAAGGCACTTTTCCAAAAATGACTTTAAAGATAAATCACTTAAATAAATTAAAACCAACTATAAACTTCCTTGAAATCCCACAGGAATAAATAAATCAATTCCAATTAAATGGAATTCAATTGTGTCAAATTAGCCAGCAATAAAATTAAATCCCAAAACACATTAAAAATCAGCATTTAATTAAACCTTTCTGCGACAATTGCAGAGCTCTAAATGCACAGACACCCTCATGGGTCTAACACAATATGCATAATGAATCCGGGTTTACCAACATGTACCAGAGGGAATAACATAATAATTACAGATACGCCGTCCATACAGGGACGATATTGGCTCAATATTAAAGGCCAAAGCTACTATCTCCTGTGCCACTGTCGGGGATATAGACACTCAAATCGTGCAGCTCAGGCAGAATGTGTCTGCTACCTGTTCACTGAAACATGCAAACATCAAGTGTAGCTGCTCACAGTATAAATAGCTGAAGCACATAAACATACAGGATAGCAAACAACGATGGAGAACGATACACCGTGTAGATCTCACGAATGAGTGACTATGACTTCGTCTCACTTCGTACAAGCACTAGGGGCATAATGCATAACAATTGTATGAACATAGTAGTGAACATTATCTCATTTAAATTAACATTATATTTACATTAAACATTTCATTTAAATATAAAAACATTAAATAATCATCTCTAGTAATATGAACATCTATTAGTGCAAATTTCCATAAAAATACCCAAAAGCATATTGTTAAGTTTTAAGTAATCAGATCTAAACTAAATCAGAACAGTGAATTTAAACAAATTAGAAATAGAGACAACACAATTTACCCTGGGAAATCTCTAGGAGGAAAAACCCAGCATTCAAATCCAAATAATTATTGCTTCTCAAATTGCCTCACAATAACATAGCAGTGGATTTGCTGAGGATCCCCGATCCACAAAGCAAATCAAATGTGGAGAATTGATTCAAACTGATAGCCCAGATTTAACTCCTCAGTCGAATCTCAGCCTTGTGAATGGATGCCCGGATGTATGTTGTTGCACTGTGTCTATGTGATCAGATGTGTGCTTGACTTAGATGCCAAGATAGATACACCATGAGTTCCCTGTTAGATCAGGATTCCAGTAGTTGATGAGAATTGCTGTTGAAACAATCAGGAGCAAATCGGATGACAGAGTTGGTGATGAAGTTCACTACTTTCTTGCTAGGATTGCTGATGATAAGAACCAGTAGCATATACCACCAACCACTTCCTGTTGTAAGGAAATCGCAATGAACAATGTTTGTTTGCTGCTGGAGCAGATTGCATCAAGGAAATTCACATGTATATCAGATAGATTTCGCTTACTTGAATATATCTTGTCTTTCACCCGAAAGTCCTCATTTATATGAGGAAATAACAAATGCAAGGTAAGGTCGGCCTCCAAGGCCAACCTTGAATTTATAATCTTGGCGCCATAATAAAATTACAAATTTGGGCCCAGCCCATTAACAATTTAATATGTTGTATTTATAAATACAATAGCCCGATATATTAAGTTAAATCAAAGATATAACTTAATGATTTAACTTACAATTTTATTTAATTTTCCTAATTAAATAAATAATCATTCCATAAATAATATTAATTCTCCAATGTATATTTAATTTCCAGATTAAACACATAATCTACCAAATTCAAGATATTATTTAATTCTCCAAATTAAATAGTAAGTTATTTATTTATTTCTCCAAAATAAATAATTAATCCATTAATCCATTATTTAATTGTCCTTAATTAAAATAATTAATTCATTATTTTAGTTTTCCTAATTAAAATAATGAGAGCTAGAATCTGATCTAGCTACTAAACATTAACACATATAAGACACCATATAACAAATATCCATGATAATCATCATAACATTTTAACCCAATATTCTCGAATGCAAAATACCCCAGATATTATCATAAAGAATCATGTAGATATGATCAAAATATTAATACAACATAATTTAACTTAAAATCAGCAATGATACTGGTAACTAAAATAAAGTATGGTAATCCATTGCATCACACAGAGTAACCACTGATCACATCTCATGGATAATCACGAAACAACATCAAGATACAATCATAATCTAATAACCACTGACACATACATCAGTGGGAACATCACTCAGATCATAAGCCACATACCATCATGACCACAACAGTAATCTCATAATGAGCACAAGAATGAACTGTATTGGGTGCATCTCACAATGCCAGTATAAAGTCACAACATGATAATAATCACTAAATCACATGGATGAGTCAAGCTTAGATCAAAACACCAAGAACACAATGAGTCCTCAAAACTAAGAAGATCTAGAGTCACAAATCAGGTATACCAAATATCTCATCCACTACACACAAGCATACACAAAGTCCAAGCCTCATCCATCAGGATGTCATGCAGAATACAAACGGGTGAGGCACTTTATCCCCGTATTTATTCCTCCCATGAACAGACCTAATAGTGTTTGATAAGGGAAGATGACTTACATGCCTTAATCAACATCAAAACTGTTATACATAATGGTATCTATTCTCTCTACAGATCTATAACAGATACAATACTTGGATCACCATATATCAGCAATCATTAGGACTTAGTCGTTTACGAAGATATCAATCTAACAAAGATCCATTAATTAATTAGCTAAGACATGATTAAGACTTGATGGTAATAGTCGATTAAGCTGAAAAGTCACGTTAAGGAACTGATTATGAGATAATCGCTTATCGGTTAAGCATTAGGAAAAGGTGTGATATCTTGCAAAGGGACTAGCATGACTAAAAGGTGCCACCATTCAATGGTGAAGGATATATATATAGCAATTGAAGACCACCATTTCAATCATCATTCATAACCTTTTTTTTATCTCTTATCCATCATTAGGTCTGCTCATTGTGCATAAACCTTTTTGGTCTATTTCTGTTGAACAGTTGAAAAGAGAATATCAGAGACAACACCATTGTTGCAAGCACATATTGCCAAGATCAGACACATCATCATTGTCATTGTTGTAAGAACATAGATTCATATTTGAAATAGCAACATATTGCTATAAGCATATTATCGTCATCTAAATTGCATATATTTGAGAGATGAAATCAGAGATAGCAATTGCATCGCTATATGCGATATTAGGAACATTTGCAAGTTTGTAAAGTTGGATTGCAAATAGCATTCATTGCTGCCAGCGGTAGGAAGATAATAAAGCACACTCTCCATTGTCAAATCAAAGAAGGCTAATATCTTTAGCATATAATATCAAGATCAACTTGCATAATTATTATTAGGCATATCAGATATAGCAGTGATCAATATCCTATCTACATATTGTTCTTTGAATAATATTATCATTATCCATATATCTATTATTACACGAGTAATTGGTAAAATAATTGGATGGTTTAATGAATGAGCAAGGCGCTCATATATAGTTTACAAAGATGACGTTATTAGAAACATTGTAATAACGAAAGAATAAAAGAATATTAGAAACATTCTAATATTTAAAGATACACAATATTGACCATTAAAAGAATAATAAATAAGATATTCAGAGATATTATTCTAATACCCTCCCTTAATGGTCAATCCGTCAATTACACCAAGGAACTCCCTGAACCTAATAAATTTATTGGGAAGGAATGACTTGGTGAGAATATCGGTGGTCTGGTCTGTTGTAGGAACATACTGCAAATCCACGGATCCATCTTCAATTAGCTGTCGAATGAAGTGACAATGAAGGTCAATATGCTTGGTTCGCTCATGGAAGACTGGATTATTGGCAAGTTTGAGCACCCCTTGATTGTCGCAGAAGAGGGGTGACGGGCCTTCCTGAGGCATATGGATGTTAGAGAGCATCCTTCAAAGCCAAATTGCCTCACAACCTTCTTTGACTGTTCCCCGATATTCAGCTTCCGTTGAGGAAAGAGATACTACCCGCTTCTTTTTACTGGTCCAAGTGATAGCACTTGTTCCCAAATTGAAGACATACCTGAATTTGGATTTTTGTCATAAACAAAGCCTCCCCAATCCGAGTTTGCGTAACCAATGAGTCGGGGATCTTGGGTTCGTCCATAGAGGATACCAAAGTTAGGAGTGCCCTTGACATAGCATAGGATGTGCTTCGCTGCAACCCAATGATCTGAAGTAGGAGCTGTCATGAAGCAAGATATGTAACGGACTGCAAAGCTGAGAATAAGTCTACTGGCGGTGAGATAGATCAAATTGCCCACTAGTTGCCTAAAGGCGGATTCATTCTCAACAGGAGAACTAGATTTGGCGGACAACTTTAAACCAAACTCCATAGGTGTAGATGCAGGTTTTCAGTCCTACATTCTGAATTTGTCAAGAAGAGCCCTTGCATAGACTGAGAGATAAAGATGGCATGTGACTGCTGCCAAACCTTGATACCCAGGCAGTAGTGTAGAAGCCCAAGGTTGGTCATGTCAAAAGACTGGCATAAATTCTGTTTGATTTCTTGAATCAAAGATGCCGAACTGCCAGTGATAATCAGATCATCAACACAAATAACTAGAAGGATGATGGCACTGCCAGTAGTCTTGACATAAAAATTTGAGTCAGAAGGACTCCTCTGGAAACCCTGATCAGTGAGGTACTTGTCAATTTTTATGTACCATGCTCGAGGAGCCTGTTTGAGGCCATATAGTGCTTTCTCCAGTTTGAGTGCTTGGTGTTCTTTACCGGCAACCTTGAATCCAGAAGGTTGCGTCATGTAAATCTCTTCCTGCAACTCACCGTTTGAGAAGGCACTCTTGACATCCATTTGATGGACTTTCCAGCCACACCGTGCTGCCATGGCTAGGACTAATCTGAAAGTGCTCATCTTTGCTACCGGAGCAAAGGTCTCCTCATAATCAATTCCTTCACGTTGAGAGAAGCCTTTGGAAACAAGACGAGCTTTGTACTTATCTAGAGTACCATCAACCTTGTATTTGACTTTGTAGACCCATTTGCATCCGATGGGTTTCTTCCTGAAGAAAGATCAGACAGAACTGAAGTGTTATTTTTCAACAGGCGATAATGCTCAGTCTGCATAGCTTCTTCCCACTGAGTTATCCCTTTCGCCTCTGTGTATGTTTGAGGCTCATACACACTGCGAATGTTGGCCATGAGAATAAAATTTATAGCATCAGAAGGTTTTCTCTTTTTCGAGCAGTTCTACCCTCGATGAGCTCATCATCATGAAGATCGCCAATCGTCTTAGCCCACCATTTGGGCCAGAGAATAGAAGTGCCAACATCAAAAGCAGGAGGTGCAATAAGAACATCATCTTGAAACAAAAGATCGGATGAGGCCCGAGGAAATCAGGTAGTCTAGTTGCATGTCTGGGTGATCCCGCGGGAAAAGGAACTAGTGGAGAGGCAGGAATAGGAGCAGTTGGAGGCTTCCCAGCTGGAGCCTTCTCATTAGGTGGACATAATGGAAGATGGAGACCCAAGTCTTGAGCTTTGAGAGACTGATCCTTGGAATCCATAACTGGAGGAGAGAGCTAAAATGATCCTCGTTCCTTATCAAAGACCACATCTCGACTGAAGATGAGATGATTAGTCTCGATGTCAACCAGGCGGTAGACTTTGTGATTATCACTATAACCGGTGAGCATGAGTTTTTGGCTCGTGGCATCTAATTTGGTGCGTTTAGCATCAGGGATCCAAACATAAGTAGTGGAGCCAAACACTTTGAGATGAGTGATTTTGGGCTTATGGCCTGACCAGGCCTCTTCTAGAGTCTACTTCTTGACAACCACTGTGAGAGAGCGGTTGAGAAGATAGACGACAGTGTGGACTGCTTCAACTCAAAATTTCTTTGGAACACTTGTGTTCAAGCATAGATCGGGCCATTTTGGTGATCGTACAATTTTTGCGCTCAACGACACCATTTTGCTAAGGGTTGTAGGGTGTTGTAATGTCCCCAAATCAATAGAGAATAAATTAATTAAATTAATTAATTATTTGGTCCCTATTTAAAATAAATAATATTAAGGACCTGTAATGTCCCCAATTTAGCAGGTTTAAGGAATATGCAGAGGTTAGCTCATCATCGTGAGCTTCGTGAGCTAACTTCTTGATTTGAGGGTATAAGTTAGTCGACTTACTATTTTTAGTAAGTTAGTGATGACGGTTTCCATTTCTGGCAGACACTTAGGCGCTATATTTGGTCGGTGATGATATTGGCACTTTCAGTGGTATATATTGAGTTTAATTTTATAAATTGCTTTTGGGCGCCTAGTGGGGGTATTAATCATCAATTCACATGGAATATAATCCTAAGTCTTAAAAGCAATGCTTTTAAGTGAAAGGTGTGTTGAAGAAGCCTTTTAAGTGAAAAGTGTCTTCATGAAGCTTTTAGCTTTGGAGTTATTTATTATTAATTCAAAGTTATTAAATGAAGGCTTTTAATTGAAAAGTGTATTGATGAAGGCTCTTTAGTGAAAAGTGTGTGTGAGAAGCTATTTGCTTTTGGTGTCTTGAAGAAGATATCTTTTATTATTATAAAAGCAATGCTTGTGCAAAAAGAAATCATTCTATGACTTGTGCATTTGCTTTTGTTTGTGTGGAGAAGAAATGGAAACGAGGGTTTCAGATTTCAAGCTTGAAGAATTGTGAATTCTTCTAAGTTTTTCAGCGTAGTGAATTGGTGACAAAACCCAACGAATTATGTCAGGTGTTGGCTTCATCCAGAGGCCAAGAATGAATTTATTGTTGCAGAATTAAAGGTTTGAATGCTTCATTATTTACCAGAACAGTTTGTAGTGATAGAAGGAATTGGCAGCCATTATTAATCAGATTTCAAAGCTTTATGAGAAGATTTGTGAAGTTTATTCAAGGGTTTCAAGACATATCATATCTGTAAGTTCATGAATTGTAACTCCCAAATTTTATGGGTATTGTTAATTTAGATAATAAGGGATATTTTATGAACTGGGTTGTCGATAATTTGTGAGAATTTTGAGTATCTAAGCTGTTGTAAAAATTGGGAATTTTCTGCTATATATTCCCTATGTAATGACCAGTTTTTGAGTTGAAATAATTATTGCAATACCTTCTATTTTGCTGCATTATATTGTTGTATCGAACATTGCAAATATATCAAAACCATCAATTGCGGTATACCAAACCATAACAAATCAAACAGGAACTCAAATCAGCAAGCTCAAACATTGTTTGCTAAGTGTTTGACGAAATGTCAAGGCACTATTAAATTAGAAAATACAGTGGTAAAGTTGGAACCAACAAGGGCTTCTTACAGTGGTATCAGAGCTTGCCTGCAAAGTGTTTGACAAATTGTCAAACATCCAAAATTGAAACAATTCAGTGTTTGTCAAAGTTAGAGCCACATGGGGTTCTTACAGGACCTTTAATTAATTAATGAGGGGCCCGTTTTTATCTTTTTTGTCCGTAGGTGTTTACTGTGTCGACGTTCTTTTCTAAACCCTTGAGAGTTTCTCCGAAGGGGTATTTATGCCCGACATGTAGGTAGTTGTTGGTATGTGAATTTTGATATTTTATTTGTTATTGCGAATTCTATTTAGAGTTCTGTTGTCAGCCATTTTGGAGGTGAAAAATCCTCCTCATTTAGTTTGTTGTAGTTTTGGTGGGATTCACCCCTCACCCTGTTCTGCTTGTTCCCTTGTTTTGGATCTGGCAAATATGAAGTGCTATCATTATTAATATTATTTCCTTGTTGCAAGTACTTGTTCCAGACTTGTGTTGTGCATCAGTTCATTGATTGGGTATAACAAATTTGTACGGGTATTAATTTTGGCAACGAAATAATCTAAGCGAAGGAGTCCGCAACCAGACAGTACGGACATCACCTCCAACTGCACGACGTCTACTTCCCCATCCCCACCCCCACCGTATGCCGTCTACTCCTTTCGTACACATCTCTACACTGTATGACAAAATCACCTTCGGACAGAAATCACATTCGGGACCGAAATTACCTCTAGGACAGAAATCACCTCCGGGACCGAAATCACCTCCAGACAGAAATCACCTCCAGGATCGAAATCACCTCCGAGACAGAAATCACCTCCGTGACCGAAATCACCTTCGGGATAGAAATCACCTTCGGACCGAAATCACCTTCGGGATACAAATCATCTTTGGGCCAAAATCACCTTCGGACAAAAATCACCTCCAAGACCGAAATCATCTCCGGGACCGAAATCATCTCCGGGACAAATCACCTTCGGGCCAAAATCATCTTCGGGTAAAAATCACCATCAGACCAAAGATCACCTTCGAGACATTACAGTTCTTAATTGGCACTTTAGGCCATGTTGTTCACAGAATTGGGAGAAGGTAGAGGAACACAATTCTCCCCCATTGATAGTTCTAAGAGTAACGATATGTTGACTAGACTCTTTCGACAAATGCTTTTAACTTTTGAAAGAAAACAAACACCTCTGATTTTTAACGAAGGAAATACACCCACATTTTACGACTGAAATCATCAACAAAAAGTAAACAATACCTAGACCCATTAATAGGAGTAGCCATAGGTCCATAGATATCGGCATGAACAAGCTGTAATACCTTAGAAGCTCTGCAAGAGTTGCCATCTAAAAAAGGACTCCAATGTTGCTTCCCAGCTTGACATGCTCAGCAAATGCCAAGGTTCTGATTCTAAATCTTCGGCAGTCCAATGACAAGATCTTCCCGAACAAGTTGAGACAGATAGTGCACATTTAAGTGCACATACCACTGATGCTAAAATGTACTAACAGAAGAGAGATGGGCTGCCATGGCAAGCTCCTGAGAATCACCAGAGTCAACCAGTCTGTATAAACCATGATCCTCAAGACCCACAACAACAATAGACTAACTCTCCCAATCAATGATATTTCATTGATGTGAACTAAATGTCATGTGTAGCTGAGGGGAATGTCTCAGAATTTGATTGACTTAGAGAAGGTTGAGTTCCATTCCTGGAACATAGTACACATCAAGGAAAATCAGTTTCCTTCCTCTAGATTGATTATGTATATTGCCTTTTCCGACAATGGTGTACTCTTCCCCTCCAAAAATAATTGAATTTGAGAATGGATGGAAATTTGTTAACCAATCCCAACGATGAGTGAAGTGGTTGGAGGCACCTGAATCAATATACCAGGCAAAGGATTTTACATGATCTGCAAGTCTTTTAGCCATGAAGGTGTAAAAGGCAGACTCACCCTGCTCAGTGTGCTTCGCAGCATGTGCTTGAGGCTGTGAACCAGATTGCTTGGCTTTAGAAGCCAAGCGTTTACGACACTCCAACTTCATATGACCAAACTTATGGCATTAGTTGCACTAAATATTTTTCTTCTTTGGGCCTTTTTGATTACTAAGCAGAGAGATTATGTTGAGAAGACTGAGAGAATTGATAGTTGGCTACGGATTTAGTTGAGAAAGCTTGTGTGTTTGAAGATGAGCTGGTACCACCTGCGAATTGTTGTTTTCAGCGATCTTGTTGTAGAAGCATTATGCAAAGATTAGAAATTGAAACATCAGAATGAGTGGAAGCAATGTTGAGAGTTTCAACAAAGTGCTCATAGGAAGACAAAATACTCTTCAGGGTGATCACCACCATGTCTTCTTCCATTTTGTGTCCAATGGCTTCCAACTAATCGCGAATATCCTTGATTCTATTGAGATGATCCTATAGGGATACCTGGTCATCCATCATGATCGAGAAGAGCATGTTCTTTAGGAAAAATGGACGGCTCTTATTCGAGGTTTCATGCAAACCTTTCAGATGGCTCCAAATTTCTGCAGCTGTTTTACCAGAAGGAAGCCGCAGGAGCTGATTATCAGTGACTGAAAGTTTGGTGAGCGTAACAACTTCTCGATTTTTCTCATCAAATTTATCCTGCTCTTTGCCTTCTTCCTCGGGACAATTAGTCTTGCCCAAAACAATTTTGTCAAGACATCGGTATTAAAAAATCATCATCATATGCTGCTTCCAAGTATTGTAGTTTTTGCCATTGAATTTTTGACTGCCTTCCAACAGAATGTTGGTCAAAGATGCCATTGCACGCTTTTCGAGGCATGAAGAATGAGAAACCTAGATGGCTGAACACACATTTGAATGTAGTGATTACAGAGGCAGGTACATGCACAAATTTCAATGTGGATTTGCTGACACAAAATTCGGGGACGAAAAATAAGACACCCAGAAAAATTTGAAGGCAACCCAGTTGAAGTCTCGAAAACCCACCAAGAATCTACAATCTGATTAAGAATTCGAAAAAAAAATTGAGGATTTTAGAAAGAACCCTAGTCGGCTGGCTGAAGAACTCCAAAAATGGCAAAAATATGAAGTCCTGGCCGTAGTAGAAAGACAGAGGGTCGCAGAAACCCTAGGCGGCAGAGAGAAGTCTTCTTTTTGTGCAAAAAATAACCATACTACTGAACGAAAAATGGTGGACGAATCCCGTAGGGAGTAGAGACTAATCGGTGAACAGAAGAAGAGGGGGCCGGAATGAATGACAGAGACTACAAAGAGGGCTGTCGATGGATCACAAAGGCTGCAGACTGAGAGGGCTTTCCACGAAAGGTCCGGTTTTCTGAAAAAAAGAGCGGTTGTGTGCATGGGTTGCAAATGGTCACAGGAGAGAGAAAAGAGGCGACGGTTTGTGAAGGAGACTAAAAATGTTGCCTAGAGAAAGACAGACGGTGTTGTGCAATTCCAGACCAAGCAAAGCGACCAGAAAAAATGCACGAAAATGGTGTGTGAAGCAAAAACGATCAAGGGTTTGGTCACTTTTAATTTGCACGAAAAAACTCTAGGTTAAACAGCTCCAAAGACAGAGAAA
The DNA here is from genome assembly GCA_018584345.1 of Thuja plicata. Taxonomy (NCBI): domain Eukaryota; kingdom Viridiplantae; phylum Streptophyta; class Pinopsida; order Cupressales; family Cupressaceae; genus Thuja; species Thuja plicata. The sequence goes on from MU228116.1 coordinate 436,035, forward strand.
TATGGCCACGATTAGAGAAAACAAACCATAAAGAAACCCTAATTGCGAGAAGCTTGCAAATTTAAAAAACTCTTAAATGCCAAAGAAATTTCAAAAAATTTAGGACTAATAATTTCATAACAAAATTATAATTTTTTTGAAAAATTACCTTAGCTCTGATACCATATTACGCAAGTAAGTGATAAAATAATTGGATGGATTAATGAATGAGCAAGGCGCTCATATATAGTTTACAAAGATGACATTATTAGGAACATTCTAATAACGAAAGAATAAAAGAATATTAGAAACATTCTAATATTTACAAGATACACAATATTAACCATTTAAAGAATACTAAAAAAGATATTCAAAGATATTATTCTAATATCTATCTTATCAATTGCATAATTTTAACATTCATAAGTAGTAATTCATGGTAATAATTTTAGACTTGAAGGAAAGAAGTCTTTTGCAATTTAGATTGCAAGGTAATTGCCCCTATTTCTTGAGTTGGCCATAAAAGGGACATTAGAATTGGTATTAGAGCACAAATCCTGCCAGTCCATGTGAAAGATAAAACGGGCAAATTCAATAATAAAATCAGTCAACTTATGGAAGAGTAGAAAGCTACACAAAAACAAGTAGAGCAATTATTGTAAGTCCTATCTCATACCAAGGTCAATAGCAACAAAAGCCCAATGCCACACCCTCACAGACCAATGACTCCCACCTTTATCCCAATTTCAAATTTGCAAATAAGTAATGAGGCCACCCTAATTTATCTTCAAGAGCAGTTTTGGCTAGATTGGGAAAATGGAAGATTACAAGGTGAAATTACTCTGAAAGACTACATGGACTGAAGGATGAAGCACTTATTGAAGGAAGACCACAACGAGGGATTAAAGAAAGAGTTAGGGAAACTAAACTTACCTTACTTCAATGGATCAGGAGAACTCGCCGCTCGTATGCGGGTCCAGAAAGTAGATACATGTTTCCAATTAAATTCCATGACAGAAGTAGAGGCGATTGAATTTGCCACCTTATACTTAGATGTAATAACTTGTGAATGTTGGTACCATGGCATGATTACCATAGATCATACACAAATAACTTCATATGTGGAATTTACCGAGAGACTCATAGAACGTTCGATCACAAGGATCCGGAACTACATTTCAAAGAATTGGCTCAATTGAAGCAAGGCGAATCATTAGAAGAATATATCACAGAATTTCAGAGAATTTCAATGATGGTTACTGAGATATCTACAAAGAGTAGTTGTGCTATTCATGAATGGGTTGAGAGAACCTCTCAAAGGTTGGGTCAAATCTCTTTACCCTAGCACCCTACAAGAAGCCATAAAAGGGCATGAGATATGAATACCAACATACCGAAAGTCCAAGAAAAAACAAAACCTCCTTATCAAGAGAAGATACCTAAGGGAAGCCCTAAGGAAGTAAATAATACCCAAGAGAAGAAAATATGTTTTAAATGTAAGGCACCATGGAAACCTAAACACAATTGTAGGGGAAAGGGAATGGTTCACTACATAGAGGTGAGACCTAACTACCACAAGGATATACAAAGCCAACCCAAGGACAAGAGAAGGAACTCCCTCAATACAAAGAAAAGGAAGGCATAATTGCCACTATGTTAGGAACCCCAAGATACAACTCTGTTAAGGTACATGGAATATTGCAAGGACAAAAAATTACCATACTTATAGACAGTGGGGCAACCCACAACTTCATCAATGCAGCTTTGGTTGCAAGACAAGGTCTTCAAACCAAGGAACATGAAGGCTTTAAGGTCGTGTTAGCGGATGGATACTAGTTATCTTGCATGACAAAGGTACCGGACCTGAAAATCACCATTAATAATCATACTATCACCGATGATTTTTATGTCGTAGACTTGGGCGACACAAATGCAATGCTTGGGATTCAATGGATGGCATCCTTTGGAAAATACTCCCAAAACTTCCAAACTATTGAGTTCAAGTTAAAGGAAAATGGGAAGAAAATCACATTCAATGGGATATTGGAGGGATCCCCTAAGGAAGTATCTGCCAAGAAGATGGGAAGTATATTTGACATGGAGATGTTGCATGGGCATCCCAATGCTTGGTGACCACCAAGGTGAAAGATGACAATATTACCAAGATGAAGAATTACAATTCATCATAAGGAGGCACAACCTAGTCTTTGTTGAGATACCTCCAAGGAGACCCCCACATAGAGGATTTGAACACACTATAGAACTTGAAGGAGCAAAGCCAGTTATTACCATACCCTATAAGACATCCAAAAAAGTTAAGGATGAAATGTAAGATCCCCTAACTAATTTTTCATCAAATTTCAGTATTGTCCCATAAACATTCCGTCAAACAGTTGGTATGTAGAGTCTATATTGATATTTCTGATTTTTCCTTGTGCCAAAACACATTATCAAACACAAACACCTTTCTTAGGAATTTCGTCAAACATTTGTACTGCAGTAGAATTCTGAAGCTATTAAGAAAGCATGAACAAAACATGCAGCATTTAAGCATTAAACTTCATCAAATTAACACAGCTTAATACATCACCATTTAATCAAACACTTAGAATGAAACTAATTTCAGACCTCAGTTCATCGTTTTATCAAACATATGACTGATAACTTTCAGATTACCAGTGCATAATATCAACATTATATCAAACGGTTGGCATGGAAAACTACTTCAAAACCTTTCCATTTTATTGTGACATTTCATCAAACATATAGCAGACCTCCTCATCAAACATATAGCAGACCTCCTTTAGACTCAGCGTTTAAAGTTTAAACACACGATTACTTCAGACTTCCATGTAATTGCAGATTTGTAACCATTACATTTCAAAAGCAAACTTCAGTAGTGTCCATTTTTTTTAAATACCTCACCACTGCGAACTCATAGATGACTAACTAGTCAAATTATATGCTTCAGGCAAAGGTTTTGAGATTATGAATGCTTGGATAGCTGGAGTAATGAAAAAACCCAAATCAGCTCCAACAAATCTGATATACCCGCTGTCAACACTGTTCACATACTGTAGCAGCATTGTTCATGACACTGTTGCAACACTGTTCATGTCACCTTCAATCTGATTTATAGCTTCTTATTTGAACCTAAACACCCACCATTAAGTTTAGTAGAAAACTCTGAAGACGAGTTCACCTCTCCTGGAAAGTTGGGGTTTCATCCAACCTTCAAATCCCAAGAGGTTTCGTCCTTGGAAAACCAGTCACCGAGTCTCAGCAACAATGGAGAAATGCTCTTTAAGTTGGTGAATGCTCTTAGTTTTAGCAATGTGGGATAAAAGTCACTTTTTAATTTATAAAGACAATTTATAAAGTCACTTCAATTTTATAATATCACTGTATAACATAAAGTAACTTTAGCTTTATAAACCAATAAATAATATTAATTTTTTCTCTATTTCACCCCAAATAAAGCTGTGACAGGAAAGCATGTCCATTAAAATAATTTATTAGCCTATCGGGATGAGAAAATAGGCTAACCAAGCTCCTGGAGAGATTATGGAAAAGGAGGGGACATTACATGAAATTGAAAAATCTATCAAGGAGCTACTGAATATGGGCCACATAAGGCCAAGTTCAAGCCTATTTGCATCCTTCGTGGTTTTGGTAAAGAAGAAAGATGGAACACTAAGGATGTATATTGACTATCAAGCACTTAACAAAAGGACAATAAAAAATTGTTATCCTGTAGCTAGGATTGAAAAACTATTGGACGAATTACTTAGAGCCGTCTATTTCTCTAAAACCGATTTAAGATCGGGCTTTCATCATACTAGGGTAAGGGAATACACAAAACTGCTTTCTGTTGTCACTTTGACCACTATGAATTCCTAGTCATGCCTTTTAGCCTTACGAATGCATCAACAACTTTCCAATCCTACATGAATCACATATTCAATAAGCAATTGCAAAAGTTTCTGTTAGTCTTCTTTGATGATATTCTCTTATATAGTAAAACATGGGAAGAACATCTAAAGCATTTGGATGAAGTTCTAGGGATAAAGGAGGCACAATCACTATTTTCCAAGGAATCTAAGTGTGAATTCAGGATGACCGAAAGATTATATCTAGGTCATGTCATAAGTGAGAATGGAGTACAGGTTCATGAAGAGAAAATACAAGCCATTATGGATTAGCCACCACCAAAAACTCTAAATGAATTATGCGACTTCTATGGCTCATGTAGCTACTATAGGAGATTCGTCAAAGGATTTTCCCATATCGGAGCACCCTTAACAAGCCTCAATAAGAAAGGAGCTTTCAAAGGGACAGAAGAAGCACAAAAAGATTCGACAACTTGTACATCTTGAGCTATTGCCCCATCTTAGCCCTACCCAGATTCAACCAACCATTTATACTTGAATGTGATGCATTGGGAGAATATATAGGAGCTGTCTTAATGCAAAATGGGCACCCTATCACATTCAAAATCAGAAAATTAAAAGAAAATGAAAGATTATATTATACCTGTGACAAGGAGATGCTGGCTATAATGCCTGTGCTGGCCAAATTTAGACAATACCTCGTGGGCAAAAAATTTATGGTAAGAACAGATCACAATAGTTTGAAACACTTTTTGGACCAAAATAATCTCAACAAAAGACAACAAAAATGGGTCAGCAAAATCCCAGCCTACACTTTGACATAGAATATGTTAAAGGGAAAAGAAATGTGGTAGTCGATGCATTATCAAGAAGGCTAGCATCTTCTCATTATCTACCATATTCAACGATTGGAAAGCATATCTCCTAACTGAGTATTCGAGAAAATCTTTCACAAGCAATCTAGTGCAAGGAAAGAATCAAGATGACCAATATGAAGTAGTTGATGGTATCATTTACTACAAAGATAGAACTTACCTGGTGCCCGAATCTAAGCTTAAAGAGAAGATTTCAAGAACTATACATGAAATTCCCATTGCTGGTCGCCTCGGATATTTCAAGACATATAAACAAGTGAGTGAAAGGATTAAAAGATGATGTCCTCCAATTCATAAAAGAATATCCCACTTGAACATTCCTTTTCTACTGGGTTACTACAACCCTTGCCAATCCTTGAGCAAAATTGGGAAAGTATATCTATGGATTTTATCAAGGACTTGCAAAGACCCAAGGAAAATACTACATTTTTGTGGTTGTAGATCGGCTAACCAAATATGCCCACTTCTTCGCTATGACATCAGAATTCAGTGCACCACAAGTGGCCGAATTATTCTTCAGAGAAGTATTTAGGCTTCATGGCTTACCAAAAACTATAGTTAGTGATAGAGATAGTCGATTCCTAAGCATATTTTGGATTGAGTTATTCAAGCTAGCTGACACAAAAGTGACACCTAGCACCAGCTACTATCCACAAACATATGGGCAAACCGAGATAGTAAATAAGTGGGTAGAAGGATATTTGCTCAACTATGTGTCCGGACGACAAAAATCATGGATCATATGGCTTCACTTAGGAGAGTACTGTTACAACACTACACACCACATGTCCATTGGAATGACACCTTTCAAGGCATTGTATGGATATGATTCACGATCCCTCATGGACCTAGTATTGGAAGAAAGTAAAGTACCAAGAGCCAAAGAATGGATCCAAGATTGGCAAGACATCCTTAAAACTCTTGAAGACCTCTAGAATACTCAAAAGCAACAAAAGGTTTGTGCGGATAAAAATGGAACAAAAAGAAGCTTTGAGGAAGGTGATATGGTATATACCTTAGATTGCAACCCTACCAACAATCTACTTTAAAGAAAAATGGAGCAGAAAAAATCAACCCTAGATTTTATGGGCCTTACAAGATAACCAAAAGAATTGAGGAAGTTGCATATGCTTTAGACCTGCAAGAGAATAGCAAAATACACAATGTGTTTCATGTGTCTAGTCTCAAAAAGGCACTTGGACAAAAACCAAGGATTCACAAGAACTTCCACCACTAAGTGAAGATGGGAAGCGAGTCTTGATTCACAAAAGGATCATCAACATAAGAGAAAGAAGGTTAAGGAATAGAGCTATCAAGGAATACCTTATTAAATGGAATAATCTACCCACTGAAGACGCAACTTGGGAGAATGAGCAAACCCTCCAACACCCAAATCTTAGTTTGCTTGTGGGCAAGCAAATTTAAGGGGGGGAGACTGTAATGTTTCCATATTCATTCCTCCCACTAAAAGATCTAGTAGTCTTCGATAAGGGAAGAAGATGACTTGCATGCCTTGATTGGAATCAAAACAATTATACATAATGGTCTCTATTCTCTCTACAGATCAATAACAGATACAATACTTGGATCACCGTATATCAGCAATCATTATGACTTAGTTGTTTACCAAGATATGAATCTAATAAAGATCCATTAATTAATCAGCTAAGACACACGATTAAGACTTGATGGTAATAAGTCGATTAAGCTGAAAAGTCACGTTAAAGAAATGATTATGGGATAATCACTTATCGGTTAAGCATTAGGAAAAGGCTAAGATACTGATGCATTTGGGTAGATGCCGGATGTGGGAGCGGATGTGTTCAGATGTTGATTCTGGCGCGGATGCCTTGTGGATGCCGGCCGGAAGCGCATCGGTATTTTTGTAAGAAGAAAATCAAAGGCCCACAAAATATGCCCAGAAGCGCAAAAATATAGAGGGCGGGGAAGAGGCTGTAAGAAGAAAATCCGCAACCATGGTCAATGTGTGCTTTGGGCGCTAATACCGTATTCTTGTGGAAACATTGACATAGAAAATCCGCCAATTTGCCTTGAACCCGCCCAGAGCGCAATTTCAGCCAAGTTATGAAATGTTTCAAAGGATGAAAAGTCCGGAATGAGCCTCCAGATGCGCAACACGATTTTCATGTGGTGAAGGAAATGTTAGAAGGTTCAAAATTCCGTCGTATAGCCTCCCGTGCGCTGTGAGCACTAAAAATCAGTGCTAAGGGAAAGATCAATATACAAAGTCCATCGTCTCTAACAATATCTTGATCAATGGTGAAGTATCATACTATCAAATGATTTATTTTTGTATATTTCTTGCATTTCTTTGCATATATAATAAATATAGTATATATATATATGTATTTTTTTTTTTTAAATATATATATATATATATATAAACACATCCAAACGCATCTGCATCCCCCAAAAAATTTTTTCACGCATCCGCATCTGCATCTGCACCTGAATCGACAACTTAGGGAAAAGGTGTGATCTGTTGCAAAGGAACAGGCATGTTTAAAAGGTGTGACCATTCAACAGTGAACAGATTTGTTGCCCTTTTTGGAGCCATACCACCCAGCCATGGGAGCCATAGCTCTTGAAGAAGGGCGTGAGACTTCCTCAAGGAAGCATTGTAGTTTTGAAGGGTTTAGACCCTTTTACACCTGGCTGCATTAGACCACATATTATTTTGTGTAAGGCGCAGCTGGGATCATGTTATGCTGGCCGTACTACCTCTGCCAGGGCTGTACTACTGATCTAGACTAAATTTGGTGTAATATTTGGTTAGTTACAGAGGGTGGAAGACAGTCTCCTGAGTCCCTGGAACAAATTTCAGATGTAAATTTCTGTTGTATAAGGGTTAGTGTGTTCAAAGTTTTGAATGATTTCCATATATCATCCAATGTTAATAAACAGGTTTTATATCATTTTATGAAGATTTCTTGCGAAACTCGGTATTAGTCTTTTCTCCGAAATACTTGCAAACATTGTAGTGCAATTTGTCAAACATTTGCCAAAACACAACAAATTTTAGCCTCGGGATTTTACATTATTCTAGGTTTGTGGATTCAGACCAGGTGCATTTAGACATACCCAAGCTGAATTTGTGGGCCTAGGGAAGGACCATGGAAAAATCCAAGGTAAAACTTCTAGGTTCCAAAATAAGTGTATTAAAAAAAGAAAAAAAAATATAATGATAAATTTATGGATTTTCCATGTAGTTGCACTAATATAGACCATTTTGATTTATCTTTAACATTTTCAAATTAAAATTGATTCACCGATTATTAGTGGTCCTCCAAGTTCCCAAAACAGATGAGGTGGGGACAGTAAAAGTCTACCTGAATTTGGTGGATGTCAATGGGATGACTATTGAAATAACCTAAACAAACTAAAAGTTGCTGAAATTTTCAAATGTAAATTCTAAATACATATGCTGAATTTGCAATGACAGTACTCCCACTTCTAGGTGTTTTGGTTTTTACCATTTTATTTTTAAAAGGCTAAGAAAATTTATGCACCAGATGCACCTAGTTGCCTAGTCTTGAAAAAGGGGACATTCCCGCCAAGTCCTCAGGTCCCCAAGACTATGGGGAAGTTGGGGATGCCACCTACATCTCTATGGATGTTCGCTCATGGAACACTAAAAATAATCATATACGTTCTCCGTTCTGTAATTTATTATGTACAATCAGTATATATATATATATATATATAATACGATTAAACCAAGCCGTACAAAACTAAGGCAAATTTTTGGCAAACTGCCAAGCATATCGGGTGGGTAGTACTAATAACCTGTTTTGTGGGAAGAATGGAACGAGTGAGGAGAAGAAGAAAAAGATAACAAACAAATATTTGACAGAAAATTGTGAAGACTTCTATGTAGATCGAATTCAAGATAAGAGAAAATTTGATCTTATTTTTGAGGGATATTAGGGTACCGACTCTCTGAATTGCTTCAACTCAATCTGTTGGAAGCAAATTCTAAGCAGGAATTCAGAAATAGAAATAATATTTTCTCATGTCCCCTCGTTATATGGTCCCGCATGAGCTTGTTAACCTTGCAAGGGGGCCCATTTTGAGGTGGCACACTTGTGCGCTACCTCTCTTAGCTTAGAACTATTTCATTTTATTCATTTGTGGCGCTCATTTGGGTTAGCTGAATAACCTGTAATGTCCCTAGCTATATCAAACCAAATTTTGCTTTCTTTGCGAAGGTGAATTGGTCAAACAATTTGCGTGATCATTGCAGATATTGTTTCGGGTTAGCATAATTAATAATGACAACTTATGCTGATGCTACAGGTGGTCAACCTTCAAGCTAAAATATACAGTAATGCAACAATAGAATTGAGTAGACAAAATCTTTGACCTTTCATTCCAAATTAGGAATACATGTTATCCAAAATAGTGCAGTTGTGCGAATCTTAGAGAACTTAAAATTCTTCATGGTTGTAAATGCTGCAGGACCATTCTCTTCATGAACAACCTAAACAAATCCTTGCGTTGGCATAAAAATGCTGGTTCCTATTGGGAAAACATCATTCCTTCATTCCACCTGAACAATCACTATGAATCTTTGGACTGCGCAAATCATGTCGTTCATCTCAAACTCCTGAAAGATATGTGGAAGTGCTCTTTCCTCAAAGATCAATATAATTGGATGGCGATAGAGTTACTATCCTGGCTAATAACTCATTTGATGAGTCATGAATGAGTTATAAAGTTCTCCTTAAGGGCGTAAATCAGTTTCAATGTTGTTCGATAGTAATCATGTATGGATGCCTCCAATTGCAAACTTTGCCTTCGTTGTAATATTGTTGCTCTTGACAATATTGTTTTTGATGTTCACTCTTCTATCGAAAACGATCGATCATAAGGTACTCTCGTCTGCAACTTGATAATCTCCAATGCAACTCTTTATATATGAATCAACAAATGTGAACGACAGTCATAAGCTATGTGTACTATGCTCAGCCATGATACTGAAATGTCGTCTCTCTAGTTTGCATCGATCGGGGAATATGTTGATCAATACCAAGCCCGGGTCCTTGCCAGAGTAGTCTCCAAGGGTGCACAACTTACTATATCAATAAGCAGCTCCCGACACGTCAATATCCACAGGTCCTCCATGTCAACCTTCAAATATATGAATCAATATTATATTTCGATGCCAATAAGCAGCTCCTGACACTATTTCATCCTTTTATCTGAATGCCTGACAATGATATTCAAAGGCAGCTCCCAAGATCACTTTTGACTCGTCTAGAGGAAGTGAAATAATGCCGATTCTCTCTAGGATTGTGACCTATTGACGATGCTTTGTAGCAACACTCCAAATAGGTGGATAATGAATCACTGGGTATCAGTTAACGAGATTGTTGATATGTCAAGCTGACAATTATAATATAATATGTAATCATCTACATCTATGCCTATAGTAATCATCAATAACTCTAGACAAGATCAATATTACGAATCTTATTGACCATAGATATTGTCATGTCCCCTTTCTAGAGTGGACATCAGAGACGAAGGAGTTGGCCTATCATTGGAGTCTCGTAGGCTAGCAGAGATGGATAGGGACTCATTCAGTGCATACAGTGATCGGGCTTGGCTTTACATGCAGTTTTGGGAGCCAGTTGGGTGCAGTTCCTTGATTTTAGGGGTTCTCCCTACTTTTTAGGAGGATGTGGCAGTGTCCAGATGTGAGGCATCACGGGACCATTCCATGGTTTCAGTTTCAGGATGATAAGGTGTGTTCCCTAGATTCTAGGAGCATCCCTAGATTTTAGGGATGGGATTGCCAGTTGAACCATCTCGTTCGGCATCAGTCAGAGACATGTGACATGGTCAGACTCATGTTTATTTGGTTGGTTTGGGCTGTCAGAGGCAAAAAGGGAAATATTTTAATATATTTAAATATTTCCTAAGTCAGTGATTAAATAATTTATAATAAGGCTATTTTAATAGCCATTTTGGAGTACTAAGGGAATAATTGCTTCATTTGGTCAGAGATGCCTTCGTGTGATAGCTCGTTTGAAAGGTCTCGAATTTCTATAAACTATTTTTACTATCCGGAGACCTTTTGGTGCCTTGAGTTATAACTTTTTTAATAAAGTATTGTTTTCCTATAGCATGGCCACCTTTAATTGGGAAAATATTATTTTATTATAAAGTGTTAAGTATAATTCTCCTTTAGGGTTCTAATTGCCTTGAGAGAAGTTATAAAGAGATGGAAGCTCATTTGCTCATGACCTTTTGACATTTTTGAAACTTCTGAATTGTGGAATTGCTCTGGAGGGCGATTTGTGGCTTGGGACGAAATCCTCAAGTCTGGACTGTTGGGACGCAAACCTCAGCAAGTCTTTGGTGATTGGATTGGTATTTCATTGCATTTGGATTGATAGAGGAAGTGATCGATTTGGTATCAACATTACATCTTTTGGAGAGTCATTTTCAGCCTGGCAACCAGCTTATTGGCTTTAGGCATTTCATTCCAGCAGCTCACGTGGGGTTTAGAGGAAGCCCTTTTCTCATTATTGGGCGGCATAGCATTCATTGAGGCATTGGTGGATTTATTACAACATTTTCTTCAGATTTGGGGCACACACCAAGCATTCCCATATAGCTGGTGTTTATTCTTGTCATGGACAATATTGTATGTTTGTTCTGATCTTTTCTTGAAGCTAATATATCAGATTGCTGGATAATCCGGGTATGTGCTATTTCAGAATTCAGTAATAATAAGAATTGCAGCATGTGTTTACATTTAATAAATGCTATTTATTTTCCATTTGTTGTGTAATTGTTTTATTTTCAAAAAACCCCAAAAAACTAAAAAACAGAAGGAAATGACAAAGAAATCAGAATTCAGCCAAGACCATTCAGAGATACCTAACGTTAGTCAAAGATTTAAATTCTGAAATATATAGTAAATTCCAAGGTCACCGGGATTGGGGATCTTTCAGTGGTATCAGAACCTTTTTCTTGCCAGCTTGTGGGAATTTTTAAAAAAATTGAGTGAGTGATCAGTACTCTATTGAAATTGAATGGATAGGTAAAGGGGAACTTATAGCAGTAGACAGGTGAAACCGTATAGCAGTAGACAAAAGAAACCATCAGATAGTTTTTCTGAATTTAGAAGGCAAACTGATGCCTTGGGTAGACAGTTGGATTGTAGTTGGGATATTCAGAACAGGCTTGGTGAACACTTGTCAGATCTGGCTACCATTGACAAGGTCGCTAGATACATGGTTTCACTCTTGGGTAGATCTTCTCATAGGACACAGGATACGAGACAGGTTGACACGGTGAGGGAGGTCAGGAGAGACCTGCGAGATTATTTCACAGCTGCACTTGGGCCTAGCACATCAGTTCCAGAGATCAGTGCCCCTCTAGTTGAGTTACCCCACACTTTTATTGTAGGGTCATTACCTATCTCAGTGGACGAGCACATGACAGTTACACCGGCCGATAGATGCATGGAGGCTCAACACTCAGTTGATGGTCCGGTGATACAGTAGGAGTTGACGCCTGCAGTTGATGTTCATACTATACCGGGTTGTATTATAGAGACAACCAGTGGCTCTCGTTCAGTTTGCCGGGAGGATAGTCCTATGGTCGATGTTGAGGGAGTTGTTGATAGTGGGAGTGCTGTAGTGTTGGAGGATATGATGGTGGACTTTGGATCGCCAGAGGAGGAGGATACCACTTTTGAGGACTGCCTTGAGGAGGTGGAGTCAGATAGTACAGATCTGGATAGCGGCAGTCCCGAGATGGGGTTAGTGCAAGAGATGCTAGTATTCTCTTGTGTTGAGGATTTGAGCATGGAGTCTGCATGTGGTGATACCAGTGTTGAGTTTGAGATAGTAGACATGGACTCATGCCAGTATGACTCAGATTCATTTGTTAGTAGGGAGTCAGATGAAGTTCAGTTCGGGTCACCAGAGGAGGTAGAGCCCTTGTTAGCATCTTGGTTTGTTATCGGTACTTCCTATGTGACCCATGAGGATGACTCCATCAGTGGTGATTCATGTCTGTATCAAACCTTGGGAGAGGACTCCGAGTTGCTGGAGAGTGCAGATCAGTACCAGGATCTGGATTATTCAGAGGTTACAGAGGACGAGGCAGTTGAGAGTGTTGAGGAGGTAGATTCTGCAGCAGCTTCCTCGGGTACAGAGGAGTTTGATGGAGATGTGTCAGCTGCTAGTACTCCATTTGAGGACGTAAGTTCAGTTGTTAGTTCACAGAGCTCAGATGACAAGACACTGGGGGATAGTGTTTCTGAGAGGAGTATGTTGGGTACCACTGCTATTCATAGTACAGACAGTGTGCCAGGGGTGATGCATAGGAGGCTTATAATTCAGAGTCATCATGTGTCTAGTCAGTTGAGAGTCAGTGAGTATGATATTGTTACCGCATTCGAGCATTTTGATGCTCCTCGACAGCTGCTAGCTGTTCATGGATGGGGTGCTCCTATGGATGATGAGCATGGTAGTTACCTGTCTTTGACAGAGATTCATGCCTTACGGGAGGATGTCGGACTTTTGAGACAGGATTATTTTCGATTGGTAGACGACCAAGATCACCTAGTAGAGTGGGGAAGTACAGCATATGAGGCACTCTTGGATAGAGGATGAGGTGAGTGAGCTTACTCAGGAACTCACGACGACTTTTGAGGTTTTAGAGATCACTCATTTGGCTCTCCAGGAGTCACAGGTTCAGTTAGCAGAGGTGACTTTGGAATTGGTGCAGCTTCAGTCTACACCAGCACCAGATCCAGTGCAGTTACATTTTGTGGTGTCTGGTGATTTGGTGATGTCCACAGTTGGGGTTGTTGGATGTGATGGAGTTAGGGATACATCCACCCTTGATTCTAGTGTTGGAGGTACAGGTTCACTTCCATCGGATACATGTGCAGTTGAGTTAGGCACTTCAGTAGAGGATTGCAGTGTGCTTGACATTGGGGTGGATATTTTGGTTGGGATGGATACTCCAGTTGGTAGTATTGCGTCAGGTGATATAGTACAAGACGTTGTGGGTAGTGTAGTGGACACGTCAGTGATTAGTGTTTCAGTTCATGACACTATTCCTTTGATTGCTTAGCAGGGAGACATGGTATCACCTGAGTTGGTTGTTAGTGATCGCATAGCCGGTGATGATAGGTAGTTGGCTACGTCACAGTTACATGATGACTAGTTATGGATCCGAGGGGAGCAAATGGATGCTACCACCTATAAATTCTATTGCACAGAGTCATTCCTGGATCACCTTCTTGAGAGTTCAGAATTTCGGGAGGGATCTTACCGAGCTTCTGAGGGTGTTCTCATTCGGGGTACTGGTATGATTCGGCGTTCGGTGAGAGAGATTGTAGGTACCTTGACTACGATGCTCCCTCATAGAGATTTCGAGGTTGGGTTTGCTGAGAGGGTCACCCAGGACCTTGTCCAACTAGTTGTGCAGAGTTCGAGATTGGAGCCATCTTTGGGTTCCCGATTGGTGGATGACGAGCCTCTGACAGAGATCGGAGCAGTTTATTGCTGTTACACAGTAAGGAGTGCTCTTTATTTTTCCTTTGACCCTCATGTTGATGAGTTGATGGCACATAGACGTGGGTTGGCTCATAGTCCTTATCATCCGTTATGGGATGGGTTCTCCCCATCAACAGTTGATGGGAGTTTTGGCTGCAAGTCAGTAGTAGGTGACCTGTAGAGTTATGGTGACTGCAGATTGCAGAGATTATATAGTGTGTGGATATCCGGGTCCTGGTACAGCTTTGTTCAGGGGTATTCATCACTTTTGTGCAGATGGTCTACACGCTCAGTACAGGTCAGTTTGGTGTGCAGGGGGAGTTCAGGGTGTATGTGATTTGAGTCACCCATACATCTCGGTTTTTGATGGTCCTGAGATCTATTTCCCTTGGGATCTGAGCAGAGACAAATTCAGTACGGGAGTGTGGGTGAGTGGTTGTTATGGGTCTCTTTACAGAGCCATCCCGTTTGTTTTTCAGAGGATGCTACAGGAGCCTGCACTTTGTGCCAGGGACATGGCTTATAGTTTTTCGTGAGATCCAGGTGGATTGTGTGGTAGGAGGGGTTCCATTCTCATAGTGCTAGGATGACTCGCTTGTGCGGATCAGCCACTCTAGAGGCCTCTATGACAGGGGTCGAGGGTATGCTTGAGTCATCTTTGATGGTATCACATTTCTCTTTGGGGCGGGTAGCTATACCCCTTCTGATTGGAGACTACATATGCCTTGACTCCAGCTGTGTTAATGGTTGCATTGGCCAGGTCCACTTAGCATTTCTAGAGTCTGCATTGCCTATTACAGTGTTACACCCGTATGAGCGGTCAGAGAGTTTTATTTTCTGGGTAGAGGCAGATTATGGGGTGACTTTCATGGACTGGTATAGGTTTGATTTTGGGTTGGTTACTGATCTGAGTTATGACAGAGGAGCAGAATGGCCTGTTGTGTGGACTCTTGGTCATGAGGGCAATTAGGATTGGATACTCAATTGTGATGACATGATCTACTTCAACTTTATCCCGTACAGTGTGAACTATGCCTTGATGTGGGATCCAGGCAGTGGTTTTGTGATAGCACTTGCACTTTAGGGGGGTGATGAGTTGTTTCCGACATTAGGGATACATCGTTTTTATTCAGAGTGGAGCAACAGATGCAGTCAATACTGCATACGATATAAACGGTATGTTTAGGATGGTGGTGATATAGTGTTGCATTGCTTGTGGACAAGCAATCTCCGGGAAGGGAGGATTGTCATGTCCCCTTTCTGGAGTGGACATCAGAGATGGAGGAGTTGACCTATCATTGGAGTCGCGTAGGCTACTAGAGATGGATAGGGACTCATTCAGTGCATAAAGTGACCGGGCTTGGCTTTACAAGCAGTTTTGGAAGCCACTTGGGTGCAGTTCCTTGATTTTAGGGGGTCTCCCTACTTTTTAGGAGGATGTGGCAGTGTCCAAATGTGAGGCATCATGGGACCATTCCATGGTTTTAGTTTCAGGATGACAGGGTGTGTTCCCTAGTTTCTAGGAGCATCCCTAGATTTTAGGGATGAGACTGTCAGTTGACCCATCTCGTTCGGCATCAGTCACAGACAGGTGACATGGTCAGACTCATGTTTATTTGGTTGGTTTGGGCTATCAGAGGCAAAAAGGGAAATATTTTAATATATTTAAATATTTCCTAAGTTAGTGATTAAATAATTTATAATAAGGCTATTTTAATAGCCATTTTGGAGTAATAAGGGAATAATTGCTTCATTTGGTCAGGGATGCCTTCGTGTGATAGCTCGTTTGAAAGGTCTCGAATTATTATAAACTATTTTCACTATCCGGAGATCTTTTGGTGCCTTGAGTTATAACTTTTTTAATAAAGTATTGTTTTTTTTATAGCATGGACACCTTTAATTGGGAAAATATTATTTTATTATAAAGTGCTAAGTGTAATTCTCCTTTAGGGTTCGAATTGCCTTGAGAGATGTTATAAAGAGATGGAAGCTCATTTCTCATGACCTTTTGACATTTTTGAAACTTCTGAATTGTGGAATTGCTCTGGAGGGCGATTTGTGGCTTGGGACGAAATCCTCAAGGCTGGACTGTTGGGACGCAAACCTCAGCAAGTCTTTGGTGATTGGATTGGTATTTCATTGCATTTGGATTGATAGAGGAAGTGATCGATTTGGTATCAACATTACATCTTTTGGAGAGAGTCATTTTCAGCCTGGC
>MU228116.1:479472-497570 GCA_018584345.1 Thuja plicata
GATGTTATAGTGTTTTTAAGTTATATTCAATAAAGGGTGCATGAAATAAGTTTTAAATTGTTAAAATCTCTAAATTTTAAGGGTTTTTTAAATTTGCCGATTCATGGGCGATTCGATTCCAATTCATTCGCGATTCGATTCGGCCTTGCCGATTCCGAGACGATTCCGATTCACGTTTCTTTGGCCAGGACAGAGAGGTCAACTCTTGAGCAACAGTTGGCTGAGGAGAGAGCTGAGAGGGTCATGTTGGAGACTCGTCTGGCGAGTGCTATGGAGGTAGTAGACAAGAAGGATAAGGAGGTTTTGAAGGCAGCGATGATGGTGAAGACTGCTATGGAGCGAAGGATGGTGGCAAAGTGAGACTTGAGGCTAAGGACACAACAGGTGTACGAGTTGCGAGCTAGCCGGGCTTCACCTACACCACCATCGGCGCCGCCATCTTCTTCAGGGACGCTTTCTCAACCCCCTACTTCATCTTGATTTGTGTATAGTTGGGTCTTGTCATTATCCCCATTTTGCTGTACGTCGTCAGGAGACGACTTTCTTTTTGGGGGGGATGATTTTGTCGGTAAAACATGAGGTTAATGCTAGTTAGTGTAACTGAGGGGTAGGTAGTTGGAATGGTTGCGAGGGTTCGCCTCGCACCCCCTTGGACTCTATATATGTCATATATTTCCTTCAGATGAGATATGTTATATTTGATGTTATGGCTGTTGCGTAGTACAGGTTGTTGCCATACACTGTAAAGCACAAAATGAATTAATATAAAGCATTGTGAGTTCTCTGGTACATTATTCTCTGTCACAGTTATTTTTCTCTTATGCATTAAACTTGTTTACCCTACGGGGCAAACAAATATTGCTCATAACTACAAAGAGGTACATGAAGATTGAATTATCATGATGCGTCCTTAGAAATTACATTATTCAATAGCAGAGGATAACATAATACAACTAACCTTGATGCACATTTAAGACTGAAAATACCAAACAAAGCTCAGACTTACAAAATTCCATCTGCAATTGTCTTAGCAGCACTATGCAATATGTAGCAGCTCCAAAACATGTCAGATGACACTCAGAAATTACACAGAAGCTCCTAATACAAACAGAGTAATAGCAAACTCCTTGAAACTCAACAACTTTGTCCAATAGCGCCTAGCTGTAGGTGAAAAGGATATCTAGTTCCAATGTCTGCACCAACCAGGTAAAAAGAACCTCTGCCCAGAAATAAGAGCCTTAATCTGAAATATGACTCAGGCAATGTCACAGTGCTCAAGGATTATCCTGAGACTCAACTAGGATAACAGGAAAGCTGTCAAGGAAGCCCACGATTCCAAAATGTGGAAGTTTCACACTCAAAACACCCAACAATGGCACTGGTAGCTATGTCTGCAATCATAAATGTCTTGCAGAAGAAATAACTTCACATTATTGAGATAGCCAAGCAAGTATACAGATTAAGTTCATATGGCAAATACAAATATCTATAGACACCAAAATCTGCCACCATACATTCTAATTTGATAGCAAATGCATTTCCAGAATACAGAGGGACTTTGAAGATTTATCTCAGGTTATTGCAGCACACTTAGAAAATACATTCAGAATTTGATGCTGCGAATGATGGTCTGATGCAGTTTACACAGAGATAAACAATTCACACAAATCCTGTTGCAGCAGTGATTGTTCCAGTTGTCTTAATACGAGCATCAAATAATCATCACCACAAAATGTAGATGTTTAAATATAAGAAGCCCCATCCATCACAAGTCATATTAGCCATGATTCCCTTCGGAATTTGTAGATGTTTAAATGTGAAAACAGCTACAACATTGCATTTTCCTTCTTATTATCCTAGTATGCTAAAGAAGCATTTTCCCCAAGGGGTCGACCGTGTATTGCTAAGAATTTCTTGCCCAGCCAATCATATATTCCACGGCTTGAATGGATGATACAAGCCACATAATCAGCGATTATAGCCAGTAAAACGGTGGACTTTGAACAGTCAATGATTACTAAACTCGAACTGCAAGGTTAAAGTTTGCGAATAGCAACACTATCTGGTATTTTCTTTAGACGCATGCCCTCGTAATATGCCATAGCTGTAAGAAGTTTCTGCTGCAAAAACTAACCTTCGATCCTGTTCTTAAGAGCTCACAATAGCACATACGGCAAATAAAAGCTTCGGATAAATAAGAAGTCCGCTCACAAAGAGATATTTTAATCGGATTTCAGAAACTTAGACTGAACTTTAGATAATCTCAAATTATTCATTTATCGTGTTTCCTTCAATAATGAATACAAATATACTTAAGTTTCTTCGCAAATTTGTCTCCATTAAAGATTTCAAAATTGAAATACTTCGTAGTTGCCAAGTGAGATACCTGGATGATACCTCCAACCTGAATTGGGTTTTCGTCCAATTCGAGAGAAATCCTAAGGGTTTCCATCCCTTGGAAAACTGAAACTGAATCAAGAAGCTCTCAGAGCTCATCCAAAGAAATTCATAAACCAAGCCCTCTCGAAATGAGCCTCTCATTCTTCTTTTATAACCAACTGTAGAGACTTTTGGGCTTTCCTATACTTGTCTCTTCATTTTCCTTTCTTGTGTTTATTTATTTCTCCTCTTTTAATCTGATTTGAACATAGGGAAATAATAATAAAGTGACTTAATTAATTTTTCACTTATCTCACCATTAAGTCACTTTGATACTTCATTAAATTAATTAAATAATATTATTCTTATGATTTACTTTTGACAGATATTATTTAATTAAATTATTTACTTTCACGACCTTATTAAATATTAATATTTCAAGGGCGCATTAAAAGGGGACATTACAATCCTCCCTTCCCAGAGATTGCTTATTCTCAAGCAATCAAAATCTATATGATCATACTGGGATCCCATATCAACCTCAAAAAAGCCGCTCCACCAATCCGCTGCACCACTCTTATAAAAACATCAACATGCCTGCAATTGCAAAGCAACTCATGAAGATCCCTCTTAAGTAATGCACCAAACATGTCAATGCCAGGATCTCAAATCATCATGCTGTCACAACTGTCAGATATGAGGAAATAGAAGTATTTCAAGGAGCTATCAACTCCAAACAACTCTCCAACTCCAAATGATCTTCCATGGAAGTGCAAAACACCCATCATAAGCACACTAAAACACATATCAACCCATCCTAAGCTGCTGGTGTAAACTAGAACAACTCCCATAAGTCTGAAAACTCTAAGAGGGCTGAAATCAATGCCATGTAATATATCCTCAAAAGGTAACTCAAGAAAGACCACATCAACAAACTCCTCTCCAATCACAATCCTGGGTAACAGAAAGAGTAATCCATTCAACCAAAAAGTAAAAATCTTTGTATCTCACCTCATGAAGTCCCAAACAAGAATCTGATCCATCACTGTCGAGGGACTGGATTAAAAGTCAGCATAACCAACCTTAAAATCAACTAACCAAGTATTACCTCTGTGGTCAACCATTGAAAACATGACATTGATAGTTAGGCTCCAAGTGCTAGTGTAGGAAAAGCGAGTATTCCAACAAGCCCAACTCACTGCAATCAACCCATCATCATTTGAAAGAACACATACTAATATTTTGAAGTGACAACAATGACCCAAATTCTCCCAACTGGAAGTGAAGAATGACTGAGTTGTGTCCAAAGGATGTCCCACAAGTAGCTGCACTGAAGTCTACAAGTTCACAAAATCAAACTGCCCAAAGATTGAGGTCAACACCAATGGTGCAAAGGAACTCGTACAATAGTAAACAATCTGCAATAGCATTGAATACATAGGAGTCATGAATATGGAAGTAGCTGAAAGTTTATCTCCTATGATCAAATCACATCTACCATCAATCCTCAACCTAGAACTACTCATCTGTTGAACCAAAGAATCCATCCAACTCATCTGTAGATCAGAATCTGAACTCATGAGTAAGCTGATCAGAAAGTGGGCAGCAGTACTAACTCTAGAAATTGATCCACTACTCCAATCTTGTGACCAAACCTCATCACTAGAAATTGTGCCTGGATCCCAAATCCTGCAATCAATTCCATTCTCGTCCATGGAATTAGAAAGAACTTCCTCATCCAACTCGAAGAGTGGATTATGAAGAGTCCAGTTAGTACTCATCTCAAAGAGTGTGTTATCATAAGACAACCGCATCTACCGCAAACAAAGAATTGTCAACCAAATGAAGATTCTCCTTTACTCCAAACTCATACCAAGGTTTTGGCTGTTCCAAAATTTTATTACTTGATCTTTTAGGACAGTTGTCCAAATCATAAGTTTGTTGTGTGTTGTCAAGTTCCTTAATCACTTCCTTGATAAAGTGTCCTTTTGTTCTCCAGCTCCCTAAAATGATTAGTGACAAAAATCTGACTTTTTGCTTATTGAAGAACCCTTTGTGTATTCTCCAATATCTCCTAAGTATCTTTAAAATCCATGATGAGCTTGTTGACCTCATCCTCCTTTCCCTTATATTTATCAGCATACTCTTCAACAACCTTTAAGATATGATCCCTGTCTGAAAATAAATACAAATAGTCAGATTTCATTGATCGAAGAGCTACTTTGACCACTTGCGAGTCTGCAAAATAAGAATCACCTTTTATGCCATTTTGTCTCCTTTCAATCTGAGCCTTCTAGTAGAGGTCTTCAATGATCTTGTGAGTGTCATTATAATGTACCAAGGCTGCAACAACCATATCGTTTATGACTTTTAGCTTATCTTAGAGACTTTTGACCTTCCCTTTGGTTGTCTCTTCATTTTCCTTTCTCGTGTCTATTTATTTCTCCTCTTTTAATCTGATTTGAACATAGGGAAATAGTAATAAAGTGACTTTATTAATTTTTCAATTAACTCACCATTAAGTCACTTTAATACTTCATTAGATTAATTAAATAATATTATCATTATGATTTACTTTTGACAGATAATATTAAATAATTAAATTATTTACTTTCATGACCTTATTAAATATTAATATTTCAAGATTGCATTAAAAGGGGACATTACAATGTCCTGTTGATCTAATGGACGTTATTATATTTTTATAAATTATGTGTCTTGTATAATGTGTTGGTTTTTGAATTCTATTATTATTAGCATTCAATACCTACACAATTTAGCTATGCTAGATAATCTAGGTACCTTCTTGAGAATGATGTTTTGGGAACAGTGGCAATTTCCTATGTGGTACTCATTCTTGTTTTTGTGGTAAAAAGCAATATCAAATCTTTCTCGAGAACATTATGTTAAATTATGTGTTTTCTTCAATCAGTTTTTATATGCCTATGTTCTTATTTGGGCTCTTTGCTTGTGATGTTACAGAATGTGACACTTGCAAAAGCAGCACTGAGAGCTGGTGCTGGTAACATGGTTAATGGAATTCTCCGAAAGATAGCTTCTTGTAAGGTGTGTTTTGTCTTAATGGATTAATGGCAAGAACATTTTGAACTTTGCTGAACATTTTTAACAATTATTTTTTCTTATTATAAGAATTCTATATTTGTTAATCTTTGAATAGGTTGTTTCAGGAAAATGATACACTTCCCCTACCAGCAGTGGAAGGTGATTCCCGCTCAAAAGCACGTGCCCTTGGAGTAATATATTCACATCCAGTTGTAAGTCTGAAGTTTTTTTTAAATTTTGATTTGTTTAAACTTTATATCCTCCATAATGCTAGATTCTGTTTGTTCTTCATCATTTGTAGTTCTTTCATTTAGTTTACTTCATATTTTAAATTTAAACTAGATCTAACTTTATTCACAATAACATGCATATATGTACCAGCAAAAAGGGATTTTACAGACCTACGAAAACAATTAAAATGGTTATTAGTTGATAGTATTAATGATAATATTTCCACAGTTGGTTAAATTGAGTTAGAGAGTTTCTAGTAGAAAATTGTATAGAAATTTTTGTATTAAAATTTTGGATGATACTCTGTGATCCTTATCAATAAGAGGAAAGGAAATTAATATGTAAAACATTACAAAACTAAGTCCTTTGAAAAGGAGGAGAAGAAAGAGAAACGAAAAAGGATAGTGAAGAGGAAAACACAAAAAAAGAAAAAATGAGAGCAAGATATATAGACACATTATAGTAGGAGAAATAATAATTATAGGACGTGAGATCTATGTACAGTACAATGATTTTCTTCGATAGTTGCAAATTGTTTGATGAAATGCTTGTGTAAAATTCGAAAATTCCAGATTTGTTCAAAATATTCTGGTAGGGGTTATCACAGTATGGAGGAGTGAGAAAGTTAGAAAGTAAAGTGCAGGGTGGGAAGAAAAGCTTAAGGGTAAAATCAAGGAAGAGAGGGAGTAAAGGAGAGAGGTTATATAGAAGGAGGTTTGGATTTGTGGGAATTAACAAAGGATGCAAATCAAAGCTCCAATTCTAACCCTTCTCTTGACTAAGGTTGGATAGGAAAGTGCAAGGTAATAAGAGTTTTTAGGTGTATGTTTCTTAACGAGGATCTACTTATTTGGCATCATTAGTTGTCACGACAAAGGGACAATATAAGCATTTCGACCTATACTAAATTAATATTCTTTAGCTAAAATATTGCAATGGTGAGCCGATTGCATACACAGATTAAACTATTGTTACAGAGAAAGAAAAACATTGAATAATATGTACCGATGTATCAATTTGGGATTTCAATACTTTAGTTTTTACTTTACATTGCAATGGCTTATAAAGCCTTTATTCTTCTATTATCCAAAAACTTTTACGGGGAAGTAACTTCCAAAACTAATATTCTAACTAATTTATTATTAACTATCATAAACTAATATTTATTATTTTCTATTCTAACCTATATACAATTGATGCAATACTAATTCGAACATTCCTCCCTTTGTTACATGTATTGGAACAGAGGACAGAACACTGCATTCCCTGAACACAATAATCCATCTAGAAACATGATGAAGTGCATCCACCAAATCTCCTCGCTTACCCAAGACACACCAAACTGAATTCTATCAGAAGATGTTTTGACTGTCAAACAGTAAACTTACAAATCCATTGTACCACATGGGAGAACACTATCCCACCCTCCATGTTTAATAAGAGAGCAACTCTTTTCCAAGAATCTATTACTCCTCTGAGTGTGTCACAATCTCTCCTCTAGTGCCTAAATATGAGAGAACAACTCTCCTCTGAGAATCCACTTTCCTCCAAAAGTGTGAATATCTCTCCTCCAATGCTATGGGAACCAAATCCCTCCTTTGTTGTACAAAAGGAACTAGACCAATGTAGATACATTAATCCTACCCTATTCAAAGATAACACTATCCACAAGTATTGCCAAGGACCCCCTTGCTCCATGAAGGGACAAGGTTGAAACTGACGCTTTTCATGCAGGGCATCATATCTAAGCGAGAAGCTAGTTTGAGATGATGAAAATCCTCCAACCTCCGATGCCTCCGACCTCCAATTTGACTGTGTTACACTCTGTCTACCTAATGTGAAATTTGAACTGTTGAAAGCCCCATTAGGTCTAGCCTAGATGGCCTTGTGAGCACAAACATTTGATAGCATAGTGCATAAAAAGTGAATGTGTCAAATTCAACTAAAAATGCACTGTTGTCGGGATATTTGAATGTACCGGTTATTATATTATTAAAGTATTATGTTAGCCTCGGTCGTTAGTGACCGAGAGGTTAGACAGTTCCGTCACGACGTTTCGGTCGTGGCCCTTTGGGTACTTTATATACCCTCTCGAAAGATGGACACGGGGATATTATTGTATGATCATTAGGATGTAAATTACTTGCCAGTCTGGAATGATTAATGAAAGTATTTATTATTCTATGATATATTCTATGTTTATTGTATTTCCTGTACTATGTCTGTGCATTATTAAGTTACCCGTTGACGGTAAACATGCACCTTTACTTCATCATCCAAGATTACCTTATAATACTTATGCCTCTCATGTAGTTTCTAGGATGCATAGAGGAATGTCTACAAGTTTTAAACCATAGACATCTTACAAAGCAGTAAAACTTTATACCAAATCCATGATAACTAAGCCTGCCATGCATCAAAGTTATTTCAATATTTGGCTTAAAAGGGAACAATATAACTTAATTATATCACCGACTCCAATATGAACAAGACTATTAGACAACCAAACTTCAAACAAGGAATCAGGGTTACGTGTGAAACATTAATATTCAAAATAGAATTGTTGTACTTTGATTTTCAAACTGAAATCTATCTCTCCCCAGGGATAGAAATTTATACTTGATGAAGTTGTATTGATATTGAAAAAGGAAGGGAACAAAATGTGGCGCCACATTTCTATGCGTTTGTTGGCTCTTTGTGGACTACAAACCCACCTTGCAATCCTTATAAAGAAATTGGTGAGTTGGAAGCTCTTATCGTTTTTGAAATTAAGAACAACAATCTCTTGTTGAAACTCACAACATTCATAGGTGGTTGGTAGACTGAAAAGCTTTAATCCACAACTCAATGTGTACTTTTGTTGGAGACAAGCAATATTGTCCACAACAATACTCTATATGTGACTGTTTTCTTTACTTTCTAGTGACCATCAGTAGTGAATCCAAAAGAACTGCTATTCTCATGGTAAAATTGAGCATGAGTGTTGAATGCTCATCTCATAAAACGCTTTATTGAATGTATGAATGAATGAACTTTAATGCCGTCCATGACACCATGTGGTCTAAGGGACAAGAGAACACATTTCTCAAACCTTTTTCCCTTTAATACAAATTCATAATCTTCTATTGTAGTCTACAACAGAATATGACTATCCATTGTTGCTTGCATTCAAATTCTCAAGTGTGTAAGACAAATTCATTTCATCTTCCCAAGGCTAGTAACAATCATATCATATTGAATGGTGACCAAATTGCATATACACATTACACTATTATTGCACAAAAAGAAAAACACAAAATAATATGTAATATGATATAATTGATTCCAGATTTCAATATGTTAATTTTACATTACATTGCTATGGCTTATAAAGCCTTTATTTTCCCATACTAACTACTCAATCTCTTTTACAGGTTCCAAAAACTAATATTCCAACTAATTTATTTATTTTTGATTGGCGAGGAGGGATTTTTAGCTTGGCCTGACCGAGGTGAATCCACAAAAAGGGGACCTCATACCTAGCATGAATGTGCAATATCAATGTGATTAGTCTAGACCTACAAGCATAGTAGCCCAGCAAGTGCACAAAGATTGCGAGAGCACTAGCCCAGTAAGGGTTTGGAGGATAGTATGGAGCACTAAGTCACTTGGCATGAACACTGATAACATCAGCGCTAAGGGTCAAACCCACAAGCACATTGGATTAGAACCTTGGTGGCCACAATAGCCTGGGGGTTTTGAACCTTGGTGGCCACATCAACAGTGCCACACTTTAACCATTGCACTATGCCAGGAATGACAATATTCCAACTAATTTATTATTAGCTGTTACAAGCTAACATATTGGTTAATTTCTTATCCAACCTATATACTATAGATGTAACACTAGTTCCAACATAAAGATCCCTTGGAACTAGATATTGAAAAAGTCCATTATATTAGTGGTAAATATTTGTTCATCAAACTTTTTTCATTTTTTTTGCTATATAATCTCTCAAAAACACTAGTTGCTATTAGAATAATATCTCTATAATATCGTGTTTATTATTATTTTAAAGGTCAATATTGTAAATGTTGTAAATATTAGAATGTTTATAAAATTCTTTTATTCTTTCGTTATTAGAATGTTTCTAATAACATCATCTTTGTAAACTATTTATGAGCGTCTTGCTCATTCATTAATCTATCTAATATTTTACCAATTGTTTGTCTAATATGGTATCAGAGCCAAGTTATTTTTTATTTTGTCGAAAAATTTTATAATTCCGTTTTTGAAATTGTTTGTTTTTTAAATTTTTCGTAAAAGTATTGGAGGGTTTCTCAATCCCGTCGACTGGTCTGGTCGATAGTTCCATCAATTAAGCAGCAAAATTACATAGAAATAAAAGGTGTTGTCCTATGAAGGATAGAAAAATCTATGTTGAGTACTATCATAAGGGATTAACTATGCGTGTTAAAATGTATAATTGCCACTGCATGGATGTTAAACTCTTTGTCTAGCATTACTTTTTAATACTATTAATCCATTTTTATTTGTTTTGCATACATAAGTGGATGGTAAGGCGTTGGATGTCTAATTTAGGGCAAGAAGCAACAATTAATTTGATGGAAAGGAATAATGATCCTCCTTGCTTCAGTCTTAGGTATTATAACTTGTGATCATGAAATCTACATATACTTTTCATTTATGTTTATTGAAAAAATGTCGATTACTCACTTGTTTGGAATGACAGAGCAAATAACAACAAAGGAATCTCAAGAGACGATCTAGTGGTCTTGCTAAACAAGCTAGAGGTATCCTCTTGAATTGGAAATAATCTCTTCTCCTTAGGCTTCTTTCTTGTTAAGATTTGAAAATAATTTTCTGGACCAGAGTATGATTTTTCTCTCTTTTTTTCTTTATCGAGTTTATTTGTAAACAACATGTTTTAGCTGCTATGCTTGTGTGTACTATAAAATTATACGATTAAGAAAAAATTATCTTCTATTTTATCACTATTTGTTATTTCTTTTCAGCAATATAATGCTACCAAGTCATCCGATCCAACGAATTTTAGATGGATAGTGATTGTATGTGCTTTGTCATAATATTTCATTAGAAACTATTGTACTTTAGTGCTTTGATTATAATCTTAACTTGCATCTATATTGCATGTGATACAATCTAATACATTTGCAAATATAAGGCAGCTTGTTTATGCACTTGCACGTTCTCTCACCTACACTCGTACTCATGGCTTCGATATTCAGACTTGATAGAGCAAACAAATTTGACTCAAGAAAATTCAACAACTTAAAAATTACAAATTTATTTAAAAATTTGACTCAGGAATTTGCTCTGATACCATATTATGGTAAAATAATGAATGTGTTATTAAACAATGACCATGAATGATCAATATATACAAGTACATAAGAGAATGTTTCTATAACGAACAGGAGAGAGGAAATAGAAACATCCTGTAGAAAGAAAGAGAAAGTTTTCATAACGAACAGAAGGAGTTTATAGAAACATTACAAAAAGGAGTGACCATTAGAAAAAGACAGAAGAGAGAGTAAATTAGAAACTATCTAATATCTGTTATCGTAATAATTATGAGTTTTTAAAAAAATAAAAAATTGCCAATATCTAATTTGTATAAAATGGACAAAGTTTATATGAAACTAGGGGCTTTGGGCCTTCCAAATTCAAGGAAGCATCCATTTGAGCTAAAATTGCTCCAATGAAAAATTGTTCACCAAATCTGAGTTTCAAACCTTAAATTGCAACTATATCATACAATGGCCAAATTGACTGAAATAAATTCTAGATCTAATTTACTTGGACACTTGAAGGTGAGCATAAATTTGCACTAGCATGCTCTAATATAAACCTGCAATAAACAGCCACTAAAAAAAAAAAAACTGATGGTGAGGTCCAATTTACACCAAAGTGCACCCAACAAAAGCTCAACCTTGATTATTTCTCAAATTTGAGAAGGGGCTTGCAGATCTGGAGCTTTAATACCATGTTCAATTCAGCAATGGACTCAAGCCTTCAGGATCATCTGCAAAACCAACAGATGTCTTCACAAGAGAGAAGCAAGAGAAAAATAATGCCTGATCATGGGCACAATGCATTAGATTTATATTGGATATTACTACATCACACAATGTACATATGACACCTTACTTTTATAGGCAAGGTTGAGAGATTGGATTAGACAAAATCATGACATGTCTTAATCCTAGACAATGAAAACTAACATGAAAATATTAAATGACCTAGGAAACAATTATTAAATGCCACAAGATAAGAACTTATAACAACTAAGACCTTCTAGAAGATTCCCTAGGACCTAGGTTAAAACTTAAGCATGCAAGTAGGACCCGGTAGGTGGATTAGTTAGGTACAACACCTTATTAATTCTAACGTGGTATATGCAATGCTTAGAGTTTGTTTGGATTGGAAAGAGCTAGGAGTATCCATTGTTGACAAGAGCTTGAGTTATAGCTTTGGCTCTTTATTGATCAGACATGGGACAAACATCCCCATTGTAAGGCATAGTTTTAATGAAACAGCATAGATATATACTGGATACTTACAATCAAAGATTTGCCATGGCTTCCATTATTTTGCATAATACAGGTCATTTTGTGTTTCATTTCCATCCATAGCACAAGAACAAATGAACATGTAAAATTATGATCTTTATAAAGCCTTTTGCATAGATGCATACAGAAATCAAGAACATGCTCCTTTCAAACTTTGGGATGAATATAAAGCTCTGTATGATAGAAATAGGGTCCATTTTCAGATTGAACATGTTATTTCAGTGTACTCATATAATGGTTCAAGAACTAGAGGTTTAGAAGAACAAACCCAATAGTTTTGTGCTTATGCATGGGCCTTTTGGGCCAAATATTTTCTGCTAGCAATTCTGAATTTTATGAGCTATCACAATTGGCAGAAGACGTACAGCTCATACATCCTGTGGATATAAATTTCCAAGCTGCAGCATCTGCTTCCAGAAAATAAATTTCTAGAGAGAAGAGTTCAAATTGCCTGGAAAAAGCAGATTACTGAATACCTGTTTAGTATGAACTTAAAGGACGCTTTATCTTTGCACGTTACATGGGTCTTTTATTTATGCTTGAGAAAATATTCAACTTAGAGTAAAAATTGGTTTCTGTTTCTTCCTAAAAAAGAAAGATGTTAAATCACAGATTGCACATTTTCTGATTTTACATGTCATGTGATATATTTTTACAAGTCTTCACTGTCACATACTATGCTACTATGTTGGATGGTTGTTGGTCATGACATGCCACATTTGCCATAATATAGGGGTCATCTATTGTAAATATCAAATTTATTAACTATGCAGTTTTGAATTGTTTTTTAAGTAAAGCACAAGATTTAGTGAATAACAGAAGCAGTCTCCAACAGATTATTTTCTGTTGGTTAGTGTTTTTCATTGACAATCTCAAGACTTTTTACTTTTTATCTTAGCCCTCAATTTTTATAATTTTCTCTATAAGAAAGTGGAACCTCAAAGATATAAAAAGTGAACAAAATAACTATAAAATAGCAACAGCACGTTTAGATGATTTTAGACAATGTATAAACTGTATACGTTTCCTTTGTGAACACAAAATCTTTTTGATTACTTTATTTTAGTAGGGAAACTTCATATTGGGGTAATTATTTATTTTCTGCATGCCAGGTTCCATACAAGTTATCTCCTTACTTGGAAGAATTTGTTCATCTCACAACTGGATTGCAGGTGCGTTTTCCTTCAAAAGAAATGCATCTGATATTATACTTAAACCAAGAATATTGCATAGGACTTGTACACTATATGACTGGGTACTGCTGGTATGAGTACAACTTGGGTACTTCCTAAGGGGCATATGGAATGCCACTCCCACCAGCTGTGTCAAGTGCAGAAACTGGTTTAATTTCATTTTTCAAACATTTGTCAAGTCTCAAATCATTAACAATACAAGGAAAGTGATTTCACAAAACATAAACAAATAGATGCTACATATGCATAATGTAAATCAACTCAAATCAATCACATTAATGCTGATATTAAGCTTACTAACCCCATGTTCACAAGTACAACTCACAAATGCAACTGAAATGATATTTAATTGCTTTCTTGCGGACATATTCTGGTATATAATGCTGTCACAAAGTTATGATACAGCTGGGACTAGATGGATAAAAGAAACGACATACACAAGGGCCAAAATGATCAAGAGTGAAACTAAGGTTTTAATGTATGAAACTATGCTTGGGTGTGCCCCTTAGGAAGTGTATATATATATATATATATATATATATATATATATGTAGAAGTTAACACTGAATTGACAACTTTCCTCTAAATTTTAGAGGTACAACTCCCTCTTATGATGTTGTTGGGGTTTATCGGGGTATGCTTTTAACGAGAAAGCAAAAAAGACACACTAACACCTGAGCATAGACATGTTACAGATGCAAAAATGATTCATGCACTCATGAACAGAGGAAAAACAGGAAAATGACACAAAGTCCACCTTCTCAATATAGAATATAAACAAAGGGAAATTTTAATAGTTCAATTCCAAACAAATAAATATTCCAAAACTCAAAGTTTCCGATAGAAGCATTTGTATAACAATACTGAACGGGAGGGCATCATAAGTATAAATTTGAAGCAACTTAATGTCTATTTTGTAGTTAAATAAGATATAAACAAATACACAGTTTTGAAATATATGTTTTCAAATCACTTGGATGCCCGAACAGAGTGACATAGTTCAAAATGTCCCTGCACAAAAAAATTATATTCTAGAATTCTGAGAACAATTTTTCCTTTTTCATTCTTTCCTTAGTTCCTCTATCCACTCTTCTATTCTCTATCTCTTTTACGAAAAAGCATATATATATTCATTTCGAAGCCGTTTCTTTAATAACTGTCTTTGAATGTGACCGGTACAAAACAAGGAAAGCTAATGAAACAGAAAGATAGTTCTAAAGCCGGAATTTGTTCACTATTATGCTAAAACCGATTAAGTGCCTCACATTTTTGAACAAAAAGAAGTTAACTTGCTCTAGGCGCAGTATTCCTAGCTGCATCAAGCCGCATTTCCATGAAGAGATTATGAAGCTCGGCTCGTCTTTCTTCTTCTTCCAATACGAAGGTCACCCTTCGATACTCTGCGTAGGTAGTTTTCTCCTTCCATGCGACTGAGAGTAGCTGAGAAAAAATGTCTTCTTGTTCCCTTTGAGGCTAATTCAGGTCAGGTTGAACAATTGGCGCCGACTCATCATACAAAAGTTTGCCATTTGCAAGGAGCACCGTCCTGAGAAAATTCTCCTTTTTTTGCTGTTGTTATGGGGAAGATTGAATTGAAAACGTCACCACCTTTTCTTCATAGATAGAGCTTTAAAGGTCATTTAATTTTTGCAGCAGCTAATAATAATTTTTCATTTCCAAAATCATGTTATTACCTTAGCAATTTACTTCGTCACACTTGCCATTTAAGATCTGTACTTTTCCCAAGATTTGAAAGGATTGTGCTTTGAAAGATGTGCAACTTGATGCAGTCAGGAAGTCGGTGCATGGCGTGAACTTGCATTTCAAAGCAAGGGTTTTATGATGATCCTGACTAACGACAATCAAGAACTCACGAAAAGGGTAGCCACTGTGCAGTTGGGGAAGTCGGTGCGTTCTACAATCGTTCTGAAAGGTATGAAAGTTCATGGATCTCCCCAACTCCCCGATAGCCAACAATTTAGTGTAGTCGGTGAGGTCAGGAACTTTGCGAATTTTGGTACCACAAGTTGGTAGGATTGTCGACTGGTTTTCAAACTGATATAGAATGCCGACAATAAAGGGAAAGAGTGAGCCGAACACTGTGCCTGCTATTATACCATCTACAAAATTTTTGAGGAGCAAATTATAAGCAGACAAACATTCGATTGCCGCAGACTGATCTTCCATTCCATCGCGAAGCTACTAGATCTAAGGCAGAGTCATATTTGTTCATTTGAACAGGAATAAGGCCAGACTATTATCGATATCCATCAGAAAAAGTGGCCGCTATGATTCATGCATTCAGAGCATCCATGGTAGGAAGGAGTTACTAAGGCTGATTTCCACAGTATATCATACAATGTTCATACCACGGCAACCCCTGAACCTTGGCTAGCTACACATCATCAGAATATCATTAAGATTGTGCTTCTTTTGCACCAATTTGAAATCCATTTTTTAGCATCTTTAACTACACTTTTGACTCATTCAAACTTCCCAATTCCTCTAACATCAAGTCTAAGCAATGTGCAACACAAAGAGTTCAAAAAGTGGTTGGATTCCTATAAAATGCCCTTCAATTCTTTTTACCTTTTTGAAAAGTTTGCAGATTTGTATTCAAGTTTATTTGCAGCTTTATGTATTACCAAGTTTTAATAGGCATTAATGCATGCATTCAAATATAATATAGAATTGCAAACTCGTAAATACTGAATTGAAGTCTAGTCTCTTCTATAAAATCAGAATACAGTCTTGATTGAATATTTTTTTATAACTCAGAAATACATATAGCAATGTTCTTATTTCTGACCTCAATTCTGCCTCTGTATAGTTGTAAATACCCTAGTACTTTGCACAGTGACTAAGTCACATCCCAACTGGCTGGAATCCTTCCATGCCCAGGCTCAAATTGCAATGCAATTGCTACAATAATCCTTCAGTTATACGTCTTGAGTCCTTAAATATAAATTTTTCTGATAAAATTGAACATCCAGCTACAGGAGAGTTGGGTTCTCCCTTCAAATACCCATAGATCACTAGAAATTAGGCAAATTCTCCGTTCTTCCAAGTGGCCACTAAAAAGGTCTTCTTCTAGTCCTGTCTCATCATATTCATACAACCAACAGCAGGTTTTCTCAACCTCCCAGAGCAAGGTTACTATCTAAGGTGTGATATTTGTTGTGTACCAAGCAATATGCCTTAGAGGAGTATTTCAGTCACTCGAAGTCTTCCAGCAACTCGCCTATTCACATTAATATAGCTCACAAAAGAGCAGTTCCCTTATTCCCACGTTGCTAATGAAGGTTAATGGAGCATATATCTTGTCAATATTCAATATAATCTTCCCAAATTGCCTAGCTGAAATTTCCAGGTAACCCACGTCCTTCGATCTGCTCTGCAAGAGTTGATTATGGTGTCCAGACTTGACCTTCAAATTGGCCCCAAAACATATACTTCATTTTCCCAACCTGGTATCACATAGAACCAATACGATACATCCCCAAATCGGGGGAACAAGTAATGGCGTTCACTTCAATTCTTAAATCTACTGAAACTTGTCAACCTTGAAAACATAACAATTTCCATTAACATTCATATTTAATCCTTGTGAGAATTTTGGATTACCTCCAATTGCTGGCTAGGGCAGATTGTTTCACTTCCAAAAAAAACGTCCCTTGGAGTTTCTGTGTTGGGTTTGGCACCTCAAGATGCTCTCAAAATTCCAACTAGAAGAAACAATCCAACCATAGTGAAAGTGAGCTCCAAAATGTTCTTTTATCCAACCCATAGAACATACTTGAAAACCTTTTCATTTTCCTGCTTAAAGACAAAACATTTAAGTCTGAAAAATAAAGTGACTATGGTGTTGCCGTTTTTGTTAAGGTTATAGGATTGCTGCAAATGTAATGGTACTGCCTAGATTGTATATGGTATGTATTTTCCAAATGCAACAATCTATCGTTCTTTTATATTGGGAAAGAGGCTAGGAGAGACATGTCCCATAAGGGACATTTTTATTCAATATAATTTAATTAATCTTATAATGTTTCATCAATCAATTATTAATTTAGAATAATAGATTTAATATTGAATATTAAATCTCATATGATTAATAATAATATAATATATATTATTATTAATCAACTTATTTTATGTGTATTCTAAATGATCATACGATTGAAGCTACAAACATTAACACTCCCTCTTAGCTAGGGAGGATGATCAAACAGAATGTGTAGTGGTCTTTTGTGTCAACACTTATGACCCTCACCATAGCTACACACAACATCAACACTCCCTCTTAGCTAGAGAAGATAAAATCCATCAAGATGCAAGTCACAATAAATCCATTAATTTTGAAAGAGAGGAGAAATCACCTCACTGTGATATTAGGAGATATGGTATATGCGGGAATATCAAGTCACATGATATTCACCATAGCTCATAAATATCCATGGTATGTGCAATGACATCACGTCTCATGATGTCTGCCATATGGATACTAAGTTTACGACATGTCACTACGTGACATGTCTCATACGGTCCAATCAATATGTAATACTAAGTTCAGAAGGATCCTAATATGATCCATATGGATGCTAAGAAATCACATATCACATAACTCGTGATATGAAGTAT
>MU228116.1:501502-516606 GCA_018584345.1 Thuja plicata
ATAATAGATTTAATATTGAATATTAAATCTCATATGATTAATAATAATATAATATATATTATTATTAATCAACTTATATTATATGTATTTTAAATGATCATACGACTGAAGCTACAAACATTAACAATTTATAATACTTCACTTAAGTCATTGCATAAAACTTAATTAAATAAATCAAATAACATTGCCCTTAAAATATACTTTGTTGGATAATATTACACAATTAATTTAAATTATTCCCTTACTACCAACAATAACCTTCAAGAAAAAGATAGGCTAGATGGTCTCCCGGGCTACTTGTTGAATGGTGACATTAGAAAACCTCTTTGTAATGAGTCTCTTTGCAAATACACATGCTACAACATTGTTTATGATAATTTGGACACCATTTTCTACCCCAACCTCCTGGATCACCCCATCCAATAGATTTCTCAAAGTCGGTTTTGTGTGAGGCATCTATGGACTTCAAGAACACTAATGTGCCATTAGATGCCACGAAAAAGTAACGTTTTCCTATTCTACCCATTTGTCCATCCGTTTGATAAGATGCTATAGCCCTTTATCAACCATAGTTTCTTTTGATCATCGGCTACCATTCATATAACTTTTATGGCTTTTTCTAGAAACTGTCAGCTCAAATCCCTAGTTTTGGGGCTCTTAAACCACTTATTGACAATTGTCAAAGCATTCACCAACCTTTCGAAGTATGCGATGTTCACTATATTGAAGTCTAATTTATAGTAGTATTCAAAAGTTTGCCCTCACCATCCCAACCTAATGTTTTTCCTAATTCCACGTGTAACCTTCAAGTGAAAGTTGTGCTCTTGAAATATTCTGTGGATCCTTCAACTATTGTTTTTACCACTAACAATGGTTTCGTAGACAATGTTTACCTACTTTTCAGATTTGCAACATAGAATAAGAGCATTAAAAAGAAAGCAAAATGAGATGAGAC
This sequence comes from Thuja plicata, assembly GCA_018584345.1. Lineage (NCBI taxonomy): Eukaryota > Viridiplantae > Streptophyta > Pinopsida > Cupressales > Cupressaceae > Thuja > Thuja plicata. The sequence goes on from MU228116.1 coordinate 502,458, forward strand.
TTAAATACAAATGAAACTAAAGAACTTAGAGCTTGAGAAGCCCTGAAATAGGGAGAAAATTCTAGTAAGAGTGAGCAAATCTCTTCATGCTACAATGTCTCTATCTATTGCATGTGATACAATGCCTCTACGATATATATATAGCTCAAAAACATTCAACCATCAGCACCTAACACTTGCAACTTGTCTTACCAACCCCAAAATCCCCCTCTTCTATATCACAAAGTAATGTCCCAATTTTGGGGTCCCTTGCACTGCAGTTGGAATTGATTTTCACGGTTCGTGAAAGCTAGTTTAGAGGAGTATTTTGATGTTGCCAATGTGCTCAGGTGGTTTATTGGAGATGTCTGACACTTTCTGGAGGGGTTTCAGATAATTTGTCCATAGTTCTGATTAAGTAAAAACAGGTTTTACAAGGACCCGAAACCTTTACAAGAGTTATTACAAATTTTCAAAAAAGTTCAGCAAAATCTGTGCCATAGCGCCTAGCAAGGAAAGAACAGAAGCAAACAAGCTAACAACAATATCAAAAAGTCCCACAGATACACAATAAGGACAGGGACAGAAAAAACAAAAAGGACAGAAAACAGTAAAAGACATCTACATGCCCTCCACCATTTCCTGGGCCTGAACGACCATGATCTGCATCTGGTTAACCGATTTCTTAAGGTCTTCAGTTTCCTTGTCCACCTTTGGACTCATCTTCTTTGTGCTTGCCCTTGTGCGAGTTCCCGATCCTGTGATCTCCTTCCCCTCTCTACAGTCCTTTTCCCCTTTTTCCTGATCTAACTTGTCCATCAGGATCTGTGCATGTCCTGTATAAGCCTTCAGGCTCACCAAACACTACTCCCCGATTTTCTTGACCGTTTCCTCTAGTTTTTCAATCTTTATGTTCAATTTGTTGATTTTCTCTGCGCTGTCCTCATCCTCAGCCATATCAATGATATCCTTCAACTGTTTCTCCATTCTGCCCACTTTGCTCACAAATTCCACCTGGGCTTTCGAGTTCCCCACAGCCTCTTTCGTTTCATCCAGGCAATCAACCACTGGTTTCTCTCCAATTCCTATGCTTTTTAGGATATTAATCTCGGCCCTCATAACTTCAATTTGTTTTTTCATATTCATATTGTCTTTAATCAAATTACTCACCATACCCGTGAACTCCGCAATGCAGTCCTTTCTTTGCTTGATATCATCCGGCATATGGTAATTGCCCGTTTCCTCATTTTCATTGTACTTTGTTTCCTCATGCCCTGTTTTCTCTTTCTCTGTTCTTTTAATTTGTCCATAGTTACTATGTATAGTAAGTGTCAGTTTTGGACAACAATGTGATGGTTGATACTTGACAGTGTTACAATTTTTTAATATTTGGTGATTACTAAAATTGATGATATTTTTGTGACAAGGTTTTTTGAGATTAAATTAAATATTTAACCTTACCTTATATAATTTAATAAAGTGACTTTATTTTGGCACCTAAGTGTTTCAGTAATCAAATAAAGTACTCTGTGGAGGTGGGCACCAACTTAGGGAGACATAAGGTGAATTTAAAATTTAATTAAAAGTGTGAAACCCTAATTAGGAGATTGGGCTTGGAGGAGCTTATGAAAGGCAATTTAGAGATCATTTGGATATGTGGAAGATTATTATTTCTAATCTCTATTGATGAGAAGAAAACATTTTGTGGTTTATAGAGTTGGACTTGGTTTCACATAACCTTCCTGAGGACGGAATCCCTCTCGAAGAAGACTAGCTTTGGTGTTGAAAGATGTACGCTAGCTGGTATTTGTTGGATATATCCTATAGATTTTATAGTGCATTCAAAGAAGTTCATTTGCTCAGTTTGCTAAGCTCGAAAGTTTCAGGTTTGTGAAATCATTTGAGCAAGGTGTATATGTGTGAGATTATTTTTTCTTTGTTGATTGCTCAATTAAAGAAAGGGAAAAGAAATATATTATATTTTCAAGGTTTAAAAGGGATGGATAATTTGTGGGTGTTTGGCTTCTAGAAATCAGATTGTAGAATAAGACAAAGTTAGAATAAGATGAAAAATTCAGTGCGCTTGGAGATCAGGCGTATTAAGACAAACCAAAGTAGAATCATGGGATTATTGTTGGTGACATGGATTTGATAACTCTTGGTTGCTTCAGTCCTTTGCTAGACATTGCAGATGACACTGGACACTTTAGTATTATTATCATATGCTTACTGCTATTTTGTGGACTTTAAGAAAGCTTTCGACATGGTCCCTAGAGACAAACTGTGGAACATAATGTAAGAATCAGGCTTCCTAGATATACATAGAGAAGTTGTTAATAGGCTCTATGAGAAGGTTAGAGCTAAAATCAGATCAAGTGATGGTATGTCTGAGTGATTTAGTAGTGATATTGGGGTCAAATAGGGCTGCCCACTATCTCCCACACTATTTGGCCTATATATTTATAAGTTAGAAGCATGACTAAGCAAGACAGATGGGGAACATATCCAGCTGGTAGGGTATGTGATGAAGCTACTTTTATACGCTGATGATCTTATCTTAATTTCAAAAACAACTCATGGGTTGAGGGAACATTTGAAGGCCTTAAAACACTTGTGAGGAGGTTGGGATGCAGGTGAATATCACCAAGACCAAAACAATGATTTTCTCCTTGAGTTGAAAATATAAGTTCAGTTTTCTGTTTTAGGGCAGTCCGCCGGAAATAGTAAAAGAATAAAAATATTTCAGGATTGACTTCCATTATAAGCTCAGTTGGGAGACTTGTAGAACAAAGAGAATTCAAGGACGAAAAACCTCTTACCTAATGCAAAATAGGTGCAGGAAAGTGGAACTTTTGGATTGGAATGTAACATACCCTAATATACTATCCTGAAATAAATAGGAAAAATAAATTTCTCTTGCGAGGAAAGAAATCTTGCTTTTAAAACATAACTGAAATAACTGCCTTCCATTTCCTATGAACACGAATAAGGATTTTCATTAAAAGAAAATTTCCAACTAACTTCATAGGAATCAAATTAACTAACTTATTTCGTTATATCAACAATATAAGAAGTTAATAAGAAATAACTTTAACTTTCATATGACAAGATACTAACAATGCTTTATTCAAGGATTGCTTATGATATGTAAATAACAGAATTAACAATAAATGAGTAATTCATACAACTTGAACTTGTTGGTTCAATCTCTGTTGTACTCCATTAAGCTTTCGACCTCCATAGGGCGAAAGAGTATCATTAGGGGTTTTTACCACCCAATCTTGGATCTTTCGATCGTGAGCTAACGGACACCTACACAACATCCTCACGGAAGTAGCCCAACCTTTCCCAAAGGCATGTGAACACGACCTCAATTTTCTTTTGCTATCCGAGACTTGGTGAAGAACCCACAATTGTCGTAGCCAGCCATCCTATACACATCTTCACCTATCAGGGTGACCTTCCTAGCTAGACATTGCCCTATTTGTTCTAGTGATTGGTGGTTACTATCCATAGCATAGTACCACCTTGGCCAAGGTTTTACAGGTGCGGGCACTATACTTCATGCTGTCATTGTCACCACCAAACTCGTATATTGAGTCCTTTGGACTCATTAAGGTCTCTAGGACCCGTTTAGGACTTTTGTCCATTCCAGGCAAAACAAATGGTCCATTGACCCAAGAGAGATACACACTGGCATAAGAAAAACCTTTATTGCTTCCAAGGTTACAAACAAATCTATAGGGAGTCCCTTCCCAACAATTTACCATTGTTAAAAACATTTAAAGTATGATTGACAAAGGAAATCTTTTCTATTTTCTCTTCCTAGGATAGAAATGGAATCCCATCCCAAAATTCCGGCACATTTTCATATCTTGCTTTATGACCTATTTGTTCAGGTTTGAACCATCCATTCCAGGTAGATGAGTCAACATACTGGCTGAAGACATGCTATCATATAAAGACAATGATCCCAATTAGCCCACACGACACTAATGAGATTTATAGTAATAATGAACTGTCAAGTTTATCAAACCACAAATAAGTAAATGATGAATCACTTCACACTTATTGAGGCAAATCCTGATACAAGTATGGGTTAAGCTCAAATGATAGAAGGTTAATGAAAGTCATAGACATCAATGAGGATTCATAACTGATAAGCCATTCACATCTGATATTCAGACTCTTTAACCGATATACAGACTTACAATAGGAGTACAGAGTCGTAGCTAATATGCAGACTCATACTGGTATACAGATTCACAATTGATATGCAGTTCACAATTAACATGCAGTCTCACACTGAGATGCAGATTCATACAGTTTCGCAAGTTCATACCCGATGTTCAGATAATAATTGATGTGCAAGTTCGCATTAATATGCAGATTCTATTTCAACTGAGAGTATTCCACATCCTGAGGCACCCTTGAATAAGTTTAGGGTGTACTAGATGATGACAGGTCAAAGTGCTATGACCTTTGAGTTTAATTTAAGAATAGATTGACTGTATTCTTTTCCAGATGTGAATACATTCTTATCTAAGATACATATCATGAACGTTTTAAACTTTAAACAATAAGTAGATTCATATTCCAAAACTGATTTCACATCCAACACACCACTATATTGATGATATATATTATAAGTTACCATTTCGGTTTTTTCTTTGATATACTTTGTACTTGATGATCAAAAGACATTTGTGCAACATTAGAGAGATAAGGAGTTCCATTCCAAGTACGGAGTATGTAGTATTCACTCCAATAAAATGCATAGGTTGCTTCAGTTCATACATGACATACAACTCTATGAATCATGGGTTCAAGGCTTAGTAGGCTTTGCTATGAAATCAATCCAGCATGGAATGATAAGTAGAGAGGTATGTTGTAATCTTCTTTATGGGGTACTGATGTATCCGCCTACTATGGTAATAGCATTCTTTCCAAGGTTCATGCTGAAAGAAGAAATAAGGATCTTGCAATATATGGGGAAGGAGCTAAATCTGCTTGAAACAGAGCATAATGATTCTTTTAAGAACTGAATCATGAGAATAGTTCTCATTAACAGGTAAGTAATGCACAGTAGTATTATGATCCTAAGCATGGAGAAATTACAAGTATATCGATGCTGTGATTGCCAAGAGAGTTTGACATACTTCGTCAACTAACTTTGATTATAGATATATCAGTAATTTATGCATCCATAGTCCAATGATGGTGATACAAAGCAATAGATATAGATATTATTATTTCATTACAACATGCGGCTACAGCCTTCGTAGATCCACAATAAACAATAAACATATTCATTTCAGTATATCATGTAGTTACAGCCATCGATGAAACGCAAAAATCGATATGGATTTGATCTTATTTCCCTTGTGACGATCTTTTGGCTAAATGTAATACATACATCAATAACAATGATCAGATTACTGACACTTCTAAGATCGAATATAACATACAATATTATGCATCAGCTTACCAAAGAAGAACCATGCCTGTAAAATAAGAATACCGATCCAAGTCTCCACGGCATGAGTACTCTAGCGCAATGAATACAACCCCCCATTCTGTCATAGCTTTGATGATTAACCAAATAAGAAATAATGCAGAGTGCTGTGATATACCAGCCGTACTCCCCCGCAAAATGAGCTCACAGGCCAAAAAAAGGAAAAACACACGAAGCAAGCTTGTAACTCCTGTTGTGAGATTTTCATACTATCGCCCCATTGCAAATGGGGACCCCCCTCTTTTGCAAGCAGAAGGAGTAGTGGTCTTAGGTTGTCTTTGTTGGTGGTAGTTTTCAAGTCCTTAGGTCCAGCAAGTGAAGTTCGAGAGTTGGTTTTGGGCAATTTTGTCCTATTGGGAAGTCAAGTCTGTCTGGAACATGGGCAAGAGTGTGCTAAATCTTTCGGGAAGATGGGATCAAAACCAAAGGATTTGTGATGAAACAAGTTTAAACCCTTTGAGAATCCTTGTACCAGCTTCGATTTGATCTTAGAAAGTTGAAATAGATTGTGGGAGGTAGCTTTGTTGAAGGCACGCTGAATCCTGAAATTTGGCTAAGTCCTGAAATATTTTAAAAAACCCCCAAAATCTAGAATCTGCACCTTAACTCCTATGAAGCTGAAACCTATCTCAAACATCCTGGAAGGTATTTATACAAATATAACTTAAAGTATAAGAAATTAAATAATTTCTTATACTTAAATGTTTTGTATAAATTCTCCCGCCCCTGAACTGAAAAAATTCGCTAAGTGTAAAGTCTACTCTGTCCCATACTATGGCGGATTCCGCCCAGCCAAAGGACAGGGGCTTGTCCTATAGAAACCACAAAATTCCGCTCCCTCTTTAGCGTGCTAGATGTTTCCCTTGGGATGTGGGAGATGTTTTTTTGATGAACTTGAAGTCATTTCGGGTGAAAGGGGGTGTTGTTTCGGTAGCATTGTCTTATCCCTCTTGGGTGGAATTGTCCCATGGATAGGACAATTCCGCCAAGGAGCTGGTCTACTCTTTCCCCCTTCTCCAAGCTTTTTTCCTTCTAAGTTGTTTGTAATAGAGAGTTTTGCCAAGGAGGCCGTGGGATGCTTGAGCATGGGATGATCTTTCGGAAGTTTGAAGGGTGAAATCATAAGAGAAATTCGCATGTGTCCCATGACTGGGCGGATTCCGCCCAGTCATAGGACTGGTTGTCCTATGTCTTTGGAAATTCCGCTCTCCCCCCTTAATATGATTTTGACCGAAGTGCTAGGATGGCGAAGTGTTTGGGTGTTTTATTGGGATGATTTCGGTCCAAGGTAGGGGAGCTCTCCATGTTTCCCTTGGGCGGAATTGTCCTATGGATAGGACAATTCCGCCCTCACCTTTCATCCCCTCCTCCAATGCAAGTCGGCCACTTTAAGTAAACAAAGCCAGAATTTACCAGCATGCAGTCGTTCCTAAGTAAATTAAAACCAATCAGCAACCAATTAAAAATTGCAAAGTCGGCCTTAAGGAGGGGCATTTCATAATTTATTTTTGGGCAATCAAAGGATACAAGTCGGCCTCCTTCGGAGAGATGAGCTAAAAGGTATATAAGAACCATTTCAAGTCATTTTACACTCAAATCAGTATCCGATTTCCCTCTTAAAGGAGCAAACCAGACTTAGGAAGTTCAAAATTCGTTTTGGAGGCAAGGCATTTGGTGGAGGATCTTTTTAAAAACCATTTTTTTTCAACTTCTTCAAGGAGGAGCAGATTTGAATATCATTTCTTCAAGGAGGGAGTTTGCTGGTGTGGAAGTCTCAGATTTTCAATGAGGAGCAAGTGCCAAGTGTTGGGGGCTTGGGTGGAAATGCATTCACCTTAAGGGTTAAGTTTGTTGGTATCTAGAAGACTTTGGCGAAGGGATGAAGTCTTATGGGGGGTTCAGTTTTGGAAACCATGGCCTGTCCTATAGACCCCAAATTTCCGCTCCCCCATAAGGCTTTGAGATGGAGTACTTTGGCCATGGCGAGGATGTCTTGGCATTGCTTGGTGGATTTCGGTCCTTGGGGAAGGAGCTCTCCATGTTTCCCTTGGGCGGAATTGTCCCATGGATTGGACAATTCCGCCATGCTCTTAACATTGATTCCAATGCAAGTCGGCCCTGTCATAGTGCATTCCCCTAAACAACAGCAGCAAACAGTAAGAAACTAAATGAAACCAGTCGGCCTTTAGGGTGGTTTCTTTTATTTGTTTTTCATTCTCGAATGCATGCAAGTCAGCCTCAAAGGGGAATGGTATTGCAAAGCGTATATAAGGAAGGAGTTGGAGATCATTTTTACACCAAAGAGCATGCAATTTTCTTCCAGCAGCTGTTCAGTTCGAGCTAGCAAATTAGACATTGGGAGTGTTATCGAGTTCATCTCTCTAGCACTTCTTTGGTAGGAGTGGTTGACATGATTTTCTTCAAGCAGCAGCAGCAAGTTGGCATTCACTTCAAGCATCAAAATCTCAGAATTATGGGGAAGTTCCAGGTTTGATTGGGACTGATTTTCTTTCCAAGTTGTAGAAGGGTAGTAAGGATGGTGGATTTGATTTGATTTCCAAGCAAGATCCTTTCCCCCACCATCCTTGGTTTTCAATGCTCAGTTTTCAATCACCAAGGATGTTAAGTTTAAGACATAATCAGACTTCAAATCTTGTCATAATCTGAAAATAATGATGGTAATCATGGCTAATGAATCAGAGATGAGGTGGTAAAAGATGGAATCTAGGCATGTTGTTGAAGAAAATTTACTTGTTTTCCAAATTTCAATTTAATTTTCTCTCAAAATTTGCAAGAAGATGAAGGACTTGAGTCTTAAATTTGGTGAAATCTTAGAGAAAGTCTATCTTACTTAATATTAACATGATTCTATTTTGTGAAGTTTTCAGATTTCTCTATCCTTTTATGAACTTAAGGAAGTTTTCTTCTTGGTTTTGCAAGGTTGATTTTGAAAGGGAAAGGCTTGGAGGGGTGGAGATAATGACAAGGTGATAATCAAGACTTTGAAGGAAGCAAGTGGACCTCCATTTCAATTCCAAGATCTCACTTGAAAGCTTAGGCTAAGGGAGATGTTCGAGACTCCAAGAAGACAACCAAAGCGAAAGGAGGATACGAAGGGGAAAGAACTATTTTCCTTGGATGGCAAATCTTGGAACTTTTGACAACGAAATCATAGGAAGCTACTTTCCTTGGAGAGCAAATCTTGGAACAACTTGGATGATCAAAGCAAGCGTGGTATCCATATCCTCCATCATCACGCCAACAAGTGGGAAGGAAGTTCACACCAAGTCACCGAAGGACAAGACATCAAGGCTATTCAAATTGAGATCAAGTTGGGATTCAAGATCGAGATCAGAGGGACAAGTCCAATCACCTAACGGCATTTTCAAGTACAATCAAGTTCAAATCAAATCAGATGCAAGCTCAAGGATGCCAATCCAAATCATGCCATGAGAAAATTTCCAAGAGTGAAAGATGGAAGAGTTGAGAGGATGAAGCAATTTGGGAATATGAGCTATCCCATTCATCTTCAAGGAGTTGATAATTTCGGAAGAATTAATCAAAGTTAGAAATGTTGAGTATCAAGAGATATTTTCTCTTCACAATCAGAGCTACAGGATAAGGCTGATGAGGTGGCACCTAATTTTCTCCTCCAATAAGAAATTCTAGATTTCAAACACAAGCAATCACAGCACGCCAAGTGTCCTATTTTCTCATTGGTTGAGAAATCTTTGTAATTTTCTTATTGGTCCATGATTTGGTGCCCTCATGTAATTGGTTGAAAATGTGGCAACCCTAATTAGGGTTTATAGGATTGAATCTCGGCCCTTGATTTCAATTGAATCTTGGCCCTTCGTTGTAATTGAACATCTATAAAAGGCCAAGGCCTTCTCATTTGTAAAAAAAAGTTGGTTAGCTAGTTAGATTCAAGAGCTAAGGAGCATTAGATTAGAGTAGGAGAGAAGATAGAATAGAGTAGCCAAGGAAGACTTGATCAAATTGTTGATATAATACTACCAAAGTATTCCTTCTTTCATTATTGGTTTTCATGGTGAATGTATGTGATGTTTGGAGTATTTCATGGTTTCTTCAATCTCTTTCTTGGAGTAGATTTATTTCCATGTTGAAGTAGTTAGTTGGATGAAAGAAATTGTGGATGTTTTCTTGTTTGACTCAAGTATACTAGGCCGCTAGCCTCCTTGCTGATTGTGAGGAAGCCTTGCGTGGTAAGCTAGTCATTGCACTTAAGTTCAATTGACATTGGATCCTTAGTTTGTACTTCCGAGTTGGATTAAGGAGAAGACGTTGATATGAAAACCATTTGAGATCCTTAGAAGCTTGCAGTAGGTGAAGTTGAGGTCGTTGACAAGTTTCCACTTGGTAGAGTCCAAGCCATCCATGATTCCTTGCATTCCTAGTTAGGAGTAGGAGTAGAAGTCAAGCCTAAGTTAGCAAGTTCAAGTTGTTGAAATGGAAGTTTGAGAAAAACCATATTTTCATTGCACATTGTAGGTCTAGATCATTAGAGGTGCAAGAATTGATATCCATTGGATGAATAGCGTAAGTCCCCCTAAGTGGTTAACCGACAAACCACATCATTTCAACTGAGCCAGTCATTCCACAAGTTTAGGAACCTTGAAGTCATTTCATGATCTTACATTGCAAGCTTAGCATGAGAGATGACCTTCTATCAAGAGAGGATTAAGTATTTGGTATTTCATCTTGGAATACTAAGTGTTTGATTTTGCATGTTGTGGTGGATCAAAATTCACATCAACAACTCCTTTGCATCTTGTGGCAAGAAGTTACAATGCCACCTCAGCCACAGTCCTCCGATGAGATGAGTAATGCGTTCATAAGCATAGACAAGATTCCAAAAATAAGTCAAAAGAAAAGATACCAATAATAGCAAGCTCAAGGTGCGCTAGTTCGCACAATAGTAACATGTATATATTGATTGCATAACCTTAATCATATATTGTTTTATGTATATGCTAAGCACATATAAATAACGAAAACAAATATAAAGAAGAGTTTCCATGGTTGTTCCTTTAAATCGATAGGAGAAGATCCAAATCAATTAATTTAATTATAAACCCAAGATTCTTAATTAACATTAGAAGAGAGATAACCTCCTAGACATCTCTAAGGCAACACCCTTCCCAAACCTGATGACCGGTTAAATAGTTATGGTTCCTGCTCAGTTGACATTTTCGACCTTCGCCATGTGTTCACATCCCTTACGCTGATGATACTCTTCCCCCACTCGTGGGATGGGTTTCCTCTTGTATCTGGTGACAAGGAAGGATTAGATACCATCATCATTATAAAATAATTTATTAATAGAATCAAAATATACATAAGTCATTCATAACGAAATCCATTATATCTCTTTCCGAATATTCTGCATATGAATTTAAATCATCATATAAATAATAATTCATTAATAGAATGAAAATATACATTAATCATTCATAATCATGATTTATGAAACCAAATAACTGAAAGTCACATGACGTTTAACATCACATTTCACATGAAATAGTTATCATGCTTATTTAAATAAAAGGTTCACAAGGAAGGGATGTAACATGGAAAACCAAGAAAACCCTTTTTGGCTTATGAGTCATGCTGGTTATCCTTTATGGCTGTGAAGTGTGTGGGTGTAGTATGTCAAAATGCAGTTGGAGACAAATTGAAAGAATTCAAAAACACCTAATCACAAGCAATGTCAAAGTTAAATCCACAATTTCATATGAAATCCTTTTGACTGAAGTGGACACTTGTCCTTTGGAAGCATTGGTGATAGCTTGATTAATAATTTATTTAAAAAAGGTTGAAAATAGGGATAAGCATTGGTGGCCCAAAATGGTTTTGAGGGAGGCTCTAGACCGCAGGAAGAAAACTTGGATGAGGCAAAACAATAGCTAGATGAACAAGTGGGGCATTAACTTGCAAGAGTGTCCTAACACCAATGAAGAAATTATAAGGTATATGACTGAAAAATTCAGAATTGCCATGTGGACAAAGCAGTTTGGGCGTAAATAAAGTTACTCCATCAAAGAATTTAACCCAGCTAAGGAACATGGTGAAAAAGCATATTTAGGAGCTGCTATAAAACGAAAGGAAGGTTGTTAGTCACACAATTGAGGACAAGATCACATTATCTTAGGTGCAAAACCAGTAGGTGGAAGATACCCAAGGAAATTTGGGAAGAAACAACTTGCATATTCTGTATTAAGGGAGTGGGTGAAACGGAATGGCACTGCATTATGGAATGTACAGCTTATGAGGATATATGTACTCAGTACGAAAAGGCATTGAAAGTTGACAACATGCACCAGCTATTAAAGGAAGAGAAGATTATCTAGATGGCTAGCTTCCTTGTCAAAATTAATGGTAGGAGGTCAGATATGGAAAAGAGCATGAAGATGAATTTAGGGGGTTATGTCCTTGGTCCCATAGACTGGTCTTGTGGATGTTATTAAAATCTTTCATTTCATTTCATATGCCATCTAGTTGTTAAGAATTTTGTCTTGTAGTGGCTCCTTAATCACATATTGGCAGCTAATACCATTTATCATTGATTGAATGAATGGGAAACTTGAGTAATAAGACAAAGGAGGACGTGGACTAAGCTAATACCTGTGTGGGACTTCATATTCTCCTGCTGTGGAGTTCTATTAGCAAGTTAGTATTTTTGGCGTGGCCTTATCTTGTTTTATGGCTTGAAGAATTCTTTGCTTTGGCGTGGGTGAGAGATTTTCTTTGCCAATCGATGCCAGGATTTCTTCGGCAATTCCTTCGATTTCACTGCTTAGGCGTGAACCTCTTCTTGAAGTGTGGAGATCTGTAATTCTGGTCGTTTCATACTATATCTTGGCATGATTTTAATTGCTAGCACAGTTCCAATCTTCTAGGTGTGAGTTCTACATACTGAATATGTGGGACTATAACCTTGGTGTGAGGTATATTTCCTTAGCGCAACTTCCTTGATTTGGCATGATTACATTACCAACACAAGAGGTCTTTGCCGAGTGTGGAAGTTTGGACTTAGTGTGAAGATTAAAGTATGGTTCTGCTCTGTATATTGGACTGATTGTAGCTTATTTCATTTATGGTTTCTTGTTGAAAGAAAAACAGCCGTTACGGAGTGAAGCTCAAATCAAGGTGCATTTTATATATTCCTGCATACAGTGGTTGGGTATCTGAATGTCATATTTGAATTTCATTTAATGTCAGTGATAGTTTTTTCTTGCAAATTACGTCAGATTTTCATATTTTTGTTACTCTTGAATGAACAATGTCATTTGTGATTTTAACTACAAGCAGTATTTGCATTTTTTATCAATATTCATGAATCACAAAATTTCTTGCCAAACTACTCTCCAAACACTCGTAAAAACCAAACAAGCAAAGTGTCTGACAAAATTATAGTGAGTGGAAAGGGCAAAAAATAAGTGGCAAAATGGCCGGCTTTCTACACACAACCATGATAAATGCACAAAAGGAGGCTGGCAGTAAGGTTCTTAAATTCTCCTATGCTTCCAGCAAGGAATAAACACATTTATGGAAGATCAAATGTCGAAAGGAGGATTCGAAAGGTTAAAGTCTTCATACTCAACATTTTGCTTGTATTATGGTGAATCTGTTGTTTCCAATTGTAATGAGCCTGTCTGGCTCTTTTGCTAAATTCTGAATTTCACACACACTTCTTACAAAGAACAATTCTAATTTCCACCTTTTAAGAAATCAAAAATAGTTTTTTGTATTTTTCGAAATTAAAATATAAAATAACATAACATTCAGGATAATTCTCTCACGTCTCAATGTAGACAACAAATACAAGACGTTTTGAAAGAAACAATACTTTAAACAAATTGCAGGAATACCATGCATCTACCATACCGATCCAAGGTGATGATGGTCTTTATTATATTGCGGAAGACATCGCATGCAAGCGGCAGCCAGCAGGTTGACGCCACAATAAGAAATTGCCACGCAATGCCAAAGGAGACAGCCCGCGTTCAAGATCATGCACTGTAAATTCTCCCACGCCAAGTGTTGTATTTATTACACCAACAAATTGGGATCCCTGTTTATTGCTAATTGTCTCCTTCCCACTATTTACCGTCACGGGTAACTTAATAATGCATAGACATAGTACAGGAAATACAATAAACATAGAATATATCATAGAATAATAAATACTTTCATTAATCATTCCAGACTGGCAAGTACATTTACATCATAATGATCATATATTAATATCCCCTCTGTCCATCCTCCGAGAGGGTATATAAAGTACCCGAAGGGCCACGACCGAAACGTCGTGACGTAACTATCTAACCTCTCAGTCACTAACGACCGAGACTAACATAATACTTTATTAATATAATAACCGGTACATTCAAATATACGGACAACATCATCCCCCCCAAAAAAACAAGTCATCTCCGACGACTTACAACAACAGGGAGATGAAGTACACTACATAGAATAAGAAAATCACTGAAAAGAAGGGGTAGAGGGCGTCCCTGCAAAAGCTGAAGTGCCGCCCTCCCCATCAATGTTGCGTCGTCGTTCTTTTTCCGTCATATCACATTCCTCCTGTGCCTACAACAAACTGGTCGCCAAAAAACACGTTTCAGCTGT
>MU228116.1:534634-558917 GCA_018584345.1 Thuja plicata
AGTTATCCCCAATAGGTGCTTTCTATGTTTGTATTCAAAATATTCTCCAGCCATGCATCCATTTTCCATTCTACAGGCAGGGTGGTAGTACAATGCAAAGGGTATAATGATTAATGGGCACATTCTGCTGAACCAGTCTATACACTAGAATTTTTTACCTCAACTTAGATGCCTAGACTCCTAGCTAATCCCACGCCTAGCTCACTGCTATACGGCCAGCCGAGGGAAGAAAGTGGCCAGCAAAAGAAGTGGAAAATGTCTGCAATAATTGTCCAATTGTCTTCTCCTTGTCTCCACAAGTCTATCCTATATTATTTTGCTCAAAACTGAAGGTGCAAACTGAAATCTCAAACAATGAAGCCCAAATATAATTTTTGGATGAAACCACCAACAAATCTACTAGGAAGGATCTTTCAGCATTGAAGTAGATGTCCTCTGTGAAGGTTTTTGTGCTCACATCGCCTAGAGTTGAACAAGTTCAAACCAGTGAAGTCCTATTATTAATTTTTTCCCAACATGAATGCTGCAAATGAGCTCAAGAGCCGTATTTATTACCTCCAAATCCCATGAACAGGTAAGGTTATAAAATATTTAATTTAATTCAAAACACCCCTATGTCTCTGTGTGTAGGCACCCGTCCCTAGGTCACTTTGTTTAATATTTTAAATCAACTCCTTATACACCCTATGTGCCCATGTAATGTTACTTCATTAAGTTTAATTTTAATTTAAATATTTGAAATGTTTTAACAAGTATGCCCTAAGGATGGAGCGTGATCGCAGAGGGGTAGGGTTTCAATGTAGGCGGACTGAGCATAACGGTGGACACCTAGACTGGCATAAGAACAAACGGGGCAGACTCAGTGACTGAAGACCCCCAGATGGACTTGGGAGGATCAAAAGAATGATCGTGCCCTATTGCAGGAAGAACGGTTTACGGGATAGAAGAATGGAAATAGATTGAACCGTCAGAACACCATGAAGGAATTTCCTGCACCACTGCCCTCTTTTCCAAATGGGGTATGGAATAAAGTGGAAAAGAAATTTTGGCGGCCAAAAAGCCAAACTCCAGATGTTCAAAAGGAGACACCAGCGACAGATGGTAACAAAGCCATAGTGATTCAAATATAGGATGAAGATTGGAGGTCGGTTATTAAAAACTTAAGAGAGAAGGCTTTTTTCTTAAAATGGGCAGGAGATTGGCTGACTTACTCAAGAGTCAGGCATTGGTGTGATGAAAATTGGGGTAAGCACTGCATCCTTCAATCCCTTACTAATGGTTTCTATTTGGTCATCTATGGTTATAAGAAGGAAAAACAAAATATTTTAATGATTGGTCCATATATTATAGACCATACAATCTTTGATCCTTGTAAAGCGATGATAGAAGAGGTTTGTATCTGGATCTGGTTATACAATCTTCCCCAAGAATATCGGGAAGCAGAGACCCTTAAAGCTATTGGTAATAAACTTGGTCGATATATTAGAGTTGATGAGGCAATAGAAAAAGATGATCATAACATGTATGCAAGAATCTATATCGAGTGGAAGCCTGTTCCTCCTTTGCCTCATGCCATTGAGCTCCAATCGGATGAAGGTATTTGGTGGCAGGAAATACAAGTGGAAAAAAGTGTGGAGCATTGTAAGAACTGTAAGGATATGGGACACACAGAAGAAGAATTCCTTAAGGATAAAAAGGGCGAAGAGCTAGAAAGAGACCGCTTGGTTTCCAAGATCATGGGTTTAACAAAAAACATAACAGATACACCACAAGAGCATTCAGAGGAGAAAATAGTAAGGAATGACTCTCAAGAAGTATACAAAATTAGTTGTCAACACGTAGATGTTTTAGTAGCTAGCAAGCTTGTGGAAAAAGATATGGATCATGGAGACAATCATAATACTTGCGAAACCACTATGGACAATGCTGAAGATAGTCCATGCATAGATCCTTGCCTTGAGGTGACAGAGGGGTTTCAAGATACAGAACATGCCCAAGGGTTATCTGCGGATGAAGTTGGCTCGAAGGATGGAGACGAGAAATCTCGGGCCTTAACTAATGACTGCTTCCCAAATTCAATAGAGGATGTTAATAATAGTGTCAGAACGAAGATTTGTGAAGAGATCAATAAGGATATTCACATGTCACCGGGTAAAACTAATACTAGAGATGATAATGCAAAGTACAATGATGCCTCAGTGCATACTCCTTTGTCATAGAATGCACTGCATCTCAATCAGATTCGAAGGATGATTTCTTTGGTTTTGAAGATAATGATGGGATCTTGGCTAAAAGAAATATTTCCCAGACAAAGTCTAAGGCCAAAAAGATCAAAAACGGGGAAAAGAAAAAAAGGGGCCCCAAATTTGCTAAAGCTAAACTGAAGATTGTTGGGGTTGCCAGAGGACAAAGAAAACTTAGATCAGGGAGAGGTGGGTTCACCTCGCCGCGAACGCCATGAATTTCCTATCATGGAATGTTAGGGGCTGCAATGCCCCTGGCGAAAGGCATTTGATCAAGAGTGGTCTTGATCAAGTGTGGCTAAACATTATTCTTTTTCAAGAGACAAAGGCAAACGGTTTGGAAGCGGAGAAGTTGCTTAGGAAACGATATTTGTGGCAGGGATCTTTTATGGAATCAGTTGGTTCCTCGAGTGGTCTGGGTATGCTATGGAACCCTTTTTAAGAGGAAAAAAGCTTTGTTCAAAATTAAAGATTGAAGTTGGCAGTTGTTTCACATTCAATCTTTGATTTTGAACAAAGCTTTTTTCCTCTGCGATGTATATGGGCCAACCAAGGTAAAACAAAAAAGAACAAATTGGATGGAGATTTCTAGTGAGATCAATAAAATCAACATTGAAAAAATGGCTTTCATTTTGGGAGGTGACTTCAATGCCACTCTATTCTCTGCAGACAAGAAGGGGGGATGCAAACCCTTTGGATCATCTCAAACTGATTTCTAGAATTTTGTCCTCAACAATGGGATTTTAGACATACAGAGCAACAAAGGGTCATTCACATGGACCAATAGAAGAAAAGAGTTCCACAGTATCACAAAGAGGCTGGACAACTTTTTGATTGGAGGCACATGGGCACAAGTAGGCATTACTTTGGAATCGGATATCCTATCGATGACAAGCTTTGTTCACTATCCAATTACATTGATCCTACAATATGATTTAGTCCCTATAAGGTGCCCCTTCAAGTTTGAAAAGATGTGGTTTAGAGATGAGTCCTTTTTTGATTTGGTGCGACAATGGTGGTCTACTGCCCCTACTTGGCATAGCAAAAAATCCTTCATCTTTTTAAAAAAGATACAATTTTTAAAGATGAAATTAAAAGAATGGAATAGGTGTTGTTTCAAAAACATTTTTAAAGAGAAAGAAAGTCTGGAAGAGAAGCCTACTACATTGCATAGCAGAGTTATTGAAGATGACATGCTTGAGGAGGACTACAGAGAAGAACTAAGGCTAAATGCATAGTATCATGAAATCTTACAATGGGAAGAAATATACTGGATACAAAAATCTCAAGAAAGTTGGTTGGAAGGTGATCAAAATACAAAATTCTTTCATAGTTCGGTCAAAACCATAACATCTTTCAATAGGATATGTTCCATCAAGAACTTGCAAGGTCAGTGGATTAAGGAACTAGAAGAGATTAATTCAGAGGCTGTGTGCTACTTCTAGGATTTTCTTTCTTCGGATACTACTCATCAAGACAACATGAATCCAATCTGATCAATTATAGAAATAGTTATATCGACAAATCAGACCAAAATGTTGATGGGTAAAGTGTTTTGGAAGAGGTGAAGACTGCATTATTCTCCATGGAAGGGGAGAAAGCCCCTGGACTAGATGGGTCATATCCTTGTTCTTTTTGAAATTTTGGGGAGTACTTGGTGAGGAATTATGGTATGTGGTTGAAGAATCCCGACAGGATGCTGCTATCCTGAAAGATTTAAACAACACACTAATCAGTTTATCCCAAAGAAAGAAGAATGCCAATCTTTTGAGGACTATAGACCAATTGCTTTGTGTAACACAGTATACAAGATCGTCTCCAAAGTGATTGCAAATAGATTGAAACGAATTTTGAGCTGCATTATCTCTGATGAGAAGAGTGGGTTTGTTCCTGGTAGATCCATATTCGAAGGCATCGTAATTGCACATGAGGCTGCTAATTCTATTAGATGTGCAAAAACGGAAAAAATGTTTGTCAAGTTAGATATTAAAAAAGAACATGATCAAGTTGATAGGCAGTTTCTCCTCAGTGTACTGGTTTGGTTTTGACTTGAAGTGGTGTCAGTGGGTGGGTAGCTACATTTGTACACCAAGACTCTTGGTCTTAGTTAACGACAGTCCGCAAGGTTTCTTCCACCACCACAAAACGTCTGCGGCAAGGGGATCCGTTATCCCCTTTTTTCTTTATAATAATGGAAAAGAGTGTCTATTGCTAAAGGTATAGAGACTACAACACACTTAAAATTTGCTG
Organism: Thuja plicata; assembly: GCA_018584345.1. Classification (NCBI taxonomy): domain Eukaryota; kingdom Viridiplantae; phylum Streptophyta; class Pinopsida; order Cupressales; family Cupressaceae; genus Thuja; species Thuja plicata. The sequence goes on from MU228116.1 coordinate 539,128, forward strand.
ATGACACATTACTAATGGGGGATGTATCCTACAGGGAAGCCAGAGCAATGAAGACCACTTTACAACTTTATAGAAGATTCTCAGGTCTGAAAATAAATTTGCAAAAATCAGATATCTACTCTTTCAATAGTGCTTTAGATAAACAAGTTGGAATCTCTAGGATACTTGGAATCAAAATTAGTACCCAACCAAGAAGGTTCCTTGGTAGCCCCCTCTTTGTTAGAATGTTTGGAGCATCTTTAAGGTCTTCCTTAGTAGATAATTGTATTCGAAAACTAGATGGATGGAAGAGCCGGTGGCTATCCTCTACAGGTCGAATCCTAATGCTCAAATCAGTAATTTTGGTCCTTCCTATTTACACTATGTAATTTTTCAAAGTTCTAGCTAAGATCCTCAAAATTATAGGAAGGAGAATGCAAAAGTGTTTTTGGAATGGTAGCCAAGAGAGATAAAATCCCATTGCTGGCATGGGTTAAGATTTGTCAATCTAAATTGGCAGGTGGGGCAGGTCTCAGAAATTGGTCGATGTTGAATGAAGCAGGTGCAAAATTAGCGTGGAACATATATTAGCAATTTGAACATAAATGTGCATGTATACTTAGAGAAAAATATTTGGACTCTTAAGAGGCTGAAATAATTCTAACCATTGCTGATCTGCCATGGGGTTTTGCTATATGGAATTTTATAATACCTTGTAGACACTTAATTACTGATCATTTGACATGGCTATTGGGAGATGGAGACCTGGCTGGTTTTGGGAGGATTCATGGGATGGACATCCAGTACTAAGTGGTGAGGAGAGGTATAGAGAGCCACAACAGAGAAATGGGGTTCTAAGGTGGCTGATTTCATGGAGAAAAAGGCCATCAATGGTATTAAATCATGGTGTTGGAAATTGATGCAAGCTCTGGGTTCGGATCGAAACAAACCTCTCTTCTTTAGGACATTTTTAAAAATAGGATCATCTTACCAACTGGCAATAGAGATTGCATTATTTGGTGTGGTTTTAACACTGTGTTATTCAGTAAAAATAGGCTACAAAATTCTTGAGGCGACTGAAGAAAGGGAGGATTGGAAGAAACCTTTATGGTTGTCTAAATATGCACTCCCCAAGGCTGGATCATTTGTTTGGTTGACACTCAGAGGGCGAATTTTAATTGGTGACAGATTAAACAGAGAGGGGAATGGTATGGCAAATAAATTAGTTAATTAGGCAATTGATAATATCGTAGAAGCAGGAGAACGCTATCGGGAGGATTTTAGCAAGATTGAGGGATTGGATGAGACTATGACATGTCCAGGATAAGTTTGTGTTTCCCAATTCATTAGGATTGACAATTGGTAGCATCTACTAGCTAGAAGATTATCTTTGGTTTAACTTTGGTTTCTCAATTAAGTTGCTCGTGTTTTGGAGGATAGGATTGATGTGATAGCCATTATTTTTATGTAGCTATCCCACACATTCTAGCAGTTATTACGTGTTTTTAATGATGTCGCCTTAGTACTAGCTTGGTAGTAATCATGATTTGGTATGCATCGACGAGCTGGTGGAAGTAATTGCATTTAGGCTCTGTCTAGAGATTCTTCTGTAGAATTATTGTTGCCTATTTGCAGTGAAACCATTGCGTTCTGAAGGAGATTGGGGTGTGAAGGCTGTAGGAATGGAGGCTAATTTCACCATTGAGACAGATAAGAAACATGCGGCTTTCATGGGGTGTGTTATAGAGAAGAGGTTGAATAACATTTTTAAATTTAATGACCCAATTTTCTTTAAGATTGTAGATTTCATCCTTGGGGAAGATTTTTTATATGCTGGCTATCGATACAGAGTCAATGCTGATATTGTATCGATGTTTATGGCTTGGGCATTAGAGCTTGGTTCAGTGGAGGACACCATCTGGGTTATGCGCAAATGTGTTGAGGTGTGGCTGGAGGGGTTGGTAGCTATTGTTGCAGATGCTATCCCAAAGCTTGGCTTCAAACTAACAGGGGTTTCTAGAGAGATGTCAAAGGTACAGTGGGTGATGTTCCACCTCTTCATTGGGCAGGATTTGCTTTACTTATGGAGATCTTCCACTTATAGGGCGAAATTAGCCCCATACGACAGTGGACTCCACCTCTCTATTGGGCAACATTATCATTAAACCTTGGGAGCTGAGTGTTGTATTGGGCAAAGCTGCCCCATAGACCAGTGGGTTCCACACTTGTATTGGACGACTAGCCCCATAGAGCAGTGGATTCCACTATGGTATTGGGCAACTAGCTCCACACACTAGTGGGTTCCACACTCCTATTGGGCGAGACTTGCCTATAAATTCAACTAAAATACTTGATCAATTTTGCAATGCTCTCCGTCTTGTAGGCTTGCAACTTAATGCAACCAGCCCTTAGCCAATTTTTTGCTTTTTAAATTTTCCCAAATTTTGACACTTAGTCAAATATTGTCATTTTTGCTCAATTTTCTCGCTTGACACTCTAAGGAGGCCCCCTTACATCCCAAATTGTTGCCAAACCCGCTCTACTACCTACACCCACCAGCAAAAAGAGGGTGTCCCCATCTGCAATGGGGCGATGGTGTGAAAACCACACAACACTTCTCTACTCTACTTGTATTGTCCAAAATATAAGATCTCTTATTGATTTGATTATATGTTTTATTTTATTTTTAAATTTGTTTTTATCATAACTGGTTTATCCGTTTTGTAAGTTTTGGGCCTAGCATTTTTTTCACTGTCCATGTCTTTTAAATTATATTTATTTACATATTTAGATAACTTGCATTGACTATTAGCTAGTAAAAAGGTTAATGCCATTTTCAAGACTTTAAAATTCCTTGCTGATTTATTTTCATGAATGCCAAATTGAACTATTACATATTACTTCTTTTATTTTCTTTATGCTAGTTCAGGAGATATCTATGCAACGTTCTGCAATTTTATCTAGTATGTGAACTAATGCATGAAATAATAATTTGGTACACCAGGACTAGTAGTTTCTGTTGTTGATCCTCAACCAGGAGAAACTATTATTGATTGCTGTGCTGCACCTGGGGGGAAGACTTTATTCATGGCATCACGTCTGCAGGGTCAAGGTGATCTTCCTGATAAAATGCATTCTGTTAGACCTTTATAGATTACTAGGTATTTGATATAAAATACTTCAATGCGTTTTAGTTAGCAGTTAGGATTATTTGTGCTGTATTTGCCTGAATGAGTGATAGTCTAATAAAGCTTGATTGTCTTAAGAAAGCTATTTTCTTTGTGTTCATGACTGTCATCAATGCAATGCTTATTTGGGTTAAAGACTTATTAACCTAGACACAACTTCACTTATTGCAGGGAAAGTAATTGCAATTGATATAAATCAAGGACGCTTGCGAATGGTTGAAGAGGCAGCAATAATACAAGCTTTAGATAGTGTTGTAACTACTTGTCACAAAGATATTTGTGACTTTGCCGTAAGTCATTGCCTGAAGAAGTTTCAAGTTTGGATTAATATTCATGCATTTATCTTTGGTTTGGAAATATATATGGGCATGGTTGGAGCAAATATTTTATGTTTTCCCTTAACAACAAATTTCATGTTGCTTGTGTTAACAATGAAATTGAAACAGTGCAAACCTTAGTGCAATTACTAAGGAATCTTGATTAACCTTTTAGTAAACTATTTGTTTGTGTAGATTCTTGTGGAAAGAACGCTAGGCAAAATTCTTTAACATTATTGCCTTAAGAATAATAAATATAGAGTATGCACTTCCTTTAAGTGTGAATTTATGTGCAAACAAAATTAGATAAAATGAATGGTATCTTTTGAGACTGACCACCATATTTTATGAATCGAAAGGGTTTGCCACATTTTTTCTCTCCAGTAAGTTGAGTTTGATGGGCACTATATTTATTGTGAAGCACAAAAGACAAAGTCTTTCCTAAATTCACAACAGAAACACAAGAAGACAATAGAGTCATATTTTCATTTATGAACGACACGAAATACATAGACTTACCTCAACTTTTGGGCATGAAAAACAGAGTTTTCCCTCAACCAGAAGGAACGAAAGACAAAATTCTCTCAACTCCTTTTAACATAAGGCACAAAAGACTTCCTTAACATTGGTAAAACTCGGTTATGAAGTAGGCTAGACTTGATTTACTCCGTGCTAGACGCAACACTGGACATTAGATACAAGACTTCCACACTTGATCTCTTAAGACTATATAGGAGATCACACAAGTCTCATGACAATACTATAAGATATTAGACCCTCTACATTACAAGAGGAAACACTAACACTTGATATTACACAACACACTTGATATAAGACTAAACACTAGACTCTTCATATTTCATACAAAACTTTATGCCTATAATGAGATCACAAGCTCTTATTTATAGTATTTGGAGGCCAAAGGGTAGACGGAAGTGGTAGATGGTTTACCAGTAGATGTGAGTGATAGATTTGGTAAAAAAGTTGGAGAAAAAGTAGATGTGGTACTTTACTTTGTTGCCCCTATTTTCTCGTGGTTGCTTTTTCGGCCCCAATTTTTAATGGCGATTGTTATTTCTTAAATATTTTTATGCCATGTAACATGACTTTCCTTCACTTGAGTCCCCAATAATTTTTATTTATACTTGCAATGTATTATAGAATAAAGGGGGGCATATAATGAAATATTTCCCACAAATATAAACTATGCACTAATAAAGTTAAATAATTAAATTTAACTTTATAAAATAACTTTAATAACGCATAATAAATCATATCGATGATAAATAAATCTTCTTGTTGATTTTAAACAATCATCATCGACATGTCACTTCCACTGGATGTCCAGTTATGCCCAGATTGACTTACTATAAATAGTAAGTATGCCGAAAACTACCTCAGAACCCTTTAGAATGGTCTGCAACTGAAACTGCCTAGGCCAAATATCATCAAGATCCCTTATAAGTCCTGGTTAGCCTACGGGACCATGGAGAAATAGGCTAATGACAACATCATACAACGTGTGCTAGAAAAGGAAACATTACAATTTTTCTATGAGAAAGATGTGTTTCTTTCTTCAAGAACTTGTTCACCCATAGACTTATCCACTATTCTTGCCAAATTTTCATTATTTAATTCTTAATTCTTAATTCTTTCTATCAGAACTTTCTTCAACATTTTCTTTTACCATATTGAATTTTTCCACGGGAAGACATTTTCTCTCATGTTTGGCATCATTCTCTTGAATCTTATTTTTCTCATGCAGCTCTTTTCCAGATTTTTTTCCTTGACCAATGCATTCAGAAAGATGATACACTTCTTTAGCCTTATTCTTGTTGTCTAGAACCATTTCTTCTTTTCTAATGTTATTTATTCTCTTAGCATTTAGAGATATTTGTCCTTTTTTCACTTATCATTTCATGTTGCAGAGATTTGTGTCCACCATTATGCTGAAGACTTTTGCTAGACTAATTATGCTCAGAAGATAAATTTTTACTGCAAAAAAGTTGTCTATTCTACTTACACTGGTTCCAAGATTTCTTCTATTATTCCTATCTCATGCAACTAATCTTTCCTTGTAACAGCATTTGAGTTTGCTTGGAGTTTGAACTTGTTGGCTTAGCTTGAGATTTATCACGAGACAAGCTTCCTTTTTCAATTTGTATTTCTGATTCCTTTTGTTGACTAACCTGAATCTTCTTTTCATTTTCTTGAACCCTTTCTTTTTTAGTAGATCATCTTTTTCATTAGGCTCCAGTTTAAGTCTAATATCGACTTGGCTTTGTAAGGCCTTCTATATTCTAGCTGCATTTTCTACTAGTTTTTCTAGAAAATTTTCTGTAATATCCTCCTAAGTTTGAGAATTTTGTATTGATTGCACAAATGAAATTCGGATTACAATGAGGTGATATACAATGCATAAATGAATTGCTTTTATAGAAAGCAATAGCCCTAAAGTTATGAAAAAAGCAAACTCAAAGTAAAAAAGAAAACTAGAGCTAGATGTGCAAACTAGACGTGCACGATATGCAAACTAGAGACTAACTATACCGAGCTAAACTAAATTAGACTCAACTAAGTGGACTTAAGCTAGGCATGCTTGTGCAAACATGTGCTCAATTATGCATGGGAATACTCTTGAGCATCTGTACAATTAATTTATGCAACATACAAATCTGCCTGATGCAACAAAACTATGTATGCACAACATAAATGCATGTGCTAACATCCCCCTTAAGTGAAACTTAGGGAGAAGCAGAAACCTCTAAGCATGAAATGCAAAAATGAATGGGTCCTGGCAACTAGGCGTAATTAGGTACCCATGTAAAAACCAATGCAATCTCTCACAAATGGAGTAAAGGAGAAAAACCCAGTGGGAAATAACCTGTCTCCAAAAGAGAGAAAATAAATGAAAAATAATGCATGTGACTAAGCGTGATGGACTAAATGTCCCCCCTAGTACTGAATCGGGCACATAAGTACAATCAAGATTCCCCCCATAGGAAAGAAATGGTGAGACAATGTATCCCCCCCATAATGAAGCAACTCCAATGCTGAAGATGTAGGCTCAAGGATGAATGTTGATGAAGATCCAAGAGTAGAAAACCACATTCCTCCCCTTAGGAACACATCCAATCCCCAAGATAGAAGCAACTCCATGAAAGATGGAAGGAAGATCCTGATGATGTGTGCCATGGAAGACTACTCAACTATCCACATGTCTAAATCAAAATATGCCAAATCAACTTAAGCAAGATCAAATGACTGTGAAGATACCTGATGAACAACCTCGGAAGGAACTAATGATTGGATGACAAGAATGGTCAACCTATCATCAAAGAGGAAATGAAGATCCTCAATCATGTCCCCAATGTCTGAAGTGTGTGATATATCAAACAACCCCACAATGTAAGGAGTGTGTGATTTATCAAGTAGTTATGCAACATATGGCAGGTACTCAACCCGCACTTTTGAAACTGGAAGGGAACAATCAACCTCTTGAATTGAAGCGATCTTTTAAGAAGAATGTGTAGAAGGAGGCACAACGTGAGTCTTAGAACAACGGTGGATGATTGAAGTACACAGGTTCAAGTGACCAAACCTCTCCTCAGATATCGGATCCACTCGAGATGCATGAGAGCTAGGATCAATCAAAGGAACTGCATGCTCAACGGGAGCTAAATGAGAGAACTCATAGAGTCGTGATACATGATCAACTCTGCCAACTTCAATGATCTCTCCACTATGTTGATCTCTGATAAGCATTGGATCATAGGTGAACTCAATTGTCTTAACCCTTCCTACTGTGAGTAATCTGGTATATGGAAAGAAGGTTGGAAGATGCTGAAAGGGACACAAATAACATCATTGAATGTGCCATCATTAACCTCAATAGAACCACTCCCAATAACAATCATGTAAGTGTTATTACCTATCAAAATTTGTGGAAAAGTACGATGCTCAAAAGTAGAGAACATACCCTCTGATGATGCCATATGATGTGAGGCTCTTGAATCAAGAAGCCACCTACTGGACAGAGTGTCTTTTAATGCGAAGAGAGCATGGCCTTTCATCTCATCTTCACATGTGCCATGGAAGATGACCCAAAATGGCCAGGTCCTGAAGTAGCAAATGAAGATGTACTAGATGAAGGCGGCTAAATATGGTGCATCTGGAGAAGATGTGTCAACTCATCAATCTTCATTGAATAACACCGATGCTCATCATATCCTATCTTAGTGCAATATGCACACTTTGGCTTATCCTTCTTCGATGATGACCTCTTAAAAGAGAAATAAGACTCTAAAGAATCATGTGATTTTGTGTCCTTGGGCTCCTCATGTGACTTGGAATCCTTGCGTTTCTATTTATTGCCTTTGCCATGTGAAGCCTTCTGATCTGTGGGCACTGGGAAGCAACAAGAACTTATGGTTTGGAAGACTTCAATCGACCCATTTGCACCAACTTGATTTTCTCTTGAGTGAGTGAGAAGCAAACACATCTAGTGTAGGCATGGTAAAATGAGTACCAAGTGCATCTTTGGTGGCATAAGATGTAGAAACAAAAATTGAATAATCAAGACCAAGCTTAGCAAGGATAGTGAGAATCAACTGTAACTCCTCCTTCTGGATACCACACTACTTGAACTGTAATCTGAGAGACTTGAGTTTGGTGAAGAAGTCGTGGATGTTGTCAAAATCTGTAGGATTCAAGATAATAAGCTTATTCTCCAACTATAACCCCCTCAATGCATCTTGTTTCCCAAAACAAGGGCTCCAATGTAGTCTAGATTTTATTGGATGTAGTGCAAGAGTCAACATGAAAGAGATATGGAGACATAGACATGCATAATGTCCCAAAAGCCTCATCACATCTATTAAGCCATTTTCTCTTCTTAGCAACACTTGTAGGCTCAAGTTTCTCACCCATGGCGACTTTGTACAACCCTAAGTGCCTCAGGTGAATCTCCACTTGTTTTTTCCAACTATAGTACTTTAATGGAGTGAGGCGTGCAATATGATTTGGATTCATGGTAATATATGAAATAAAAGTACAGAAATAGACCAATACAATAATATACATCTTTTCAATGCCAACAAATTTCCATTGAATCCCAAAATTATCAAACCGATTTGCATATTTTCCAATAAAGGAACTCAGAAGGATAAAAAATGAGATCTCTATGTGAATGATGAATATTCTAAAAGAATGGACCTAAGAATTGGATAGAGGACTCTAAGAGCTTTCTGATGATATGTGGTTTTCGAAAAATGGAGTTCGAATGTAAAAGACAGGGCCCTGGAAGCATTTGAACCAGCTTTTTGACAGTATCTTGTTTGCATGATTTCAAGCCCATATGACAAAGTTATGGCCAAAAAACCGATACAAGGCCAAAAACCAAACTAAAGGGCTTGAGGAGCATGATGTGGCACTCCGTGCAATGACATCAACATGATATCAGCAACATATATGGATAATATTCTTTAAATTGATATATTCCCATGTCGCCAAAATATGCCACTGCCACGCCAAAATTTTCTAGTAATCTATGCCCAATTCTTAGAAGATTCTTGTGGAATCTTTGACTGGGTGCTGATTGTATGCTGACATCAGCACTTGGCCCCCTTGGCTATGTTTCAATATGGAAAAGCACTGCAAAATTTCTTTTTACAAATGAAAAATTTTACTTAAAAATTTTCTAAAAAATTCTAACACAATTTTTTCTAGCGGGTTGTATCATATTTTTTGCCATGGGCTTGTGTGGTTGTTTGTGCTTGCGCAACACCCATATGCAGTGCAGTCTGTACAGTTGGTAGAGATTGTACTTTCCTTGTTGGCTATGCCCCACAAAAATAAGTTGCTTCAGAATTGACCATGTCGAACATCTATGAATTGACATGAATTTTTAGGGTTTTTGGCCCTTGTGAGCACGATGGTGAGGTCCATTTCACTCCACAATACCTAGATTTTCGCGGACCACCAGATTTTGCCTTGATTTGCATGCCCTTAACCAAATTGACTTAAAACTTCAATAGCTTGGATTTTGATGAAACACAATCAATTTTAGGGTTTTAGCATGCTATGAACTCAATGGAAACCTTCGTTTGAGCCTTGATGTGCACAAAAAAATTGCTCAATGTTGGATCTCTTAATGATGCGAACAAGAACTCAACAAATCTTCTCTGGTACCATGGAGGAGTTGATGATACAACCACAAGAGCCAAGAATCATCTGCAAGCAAAACACCTATCACACAAAAAGAGATCAAGAAAAGATAATATGCTCAATACAACCTAAGAATTTTGCATTGATTGTGCAAATGAAATTGGGATTACATTACCCTACTTCGATGGTTGAGGGAAGACCATTGCTAGAGCTTGGGTGTAGAAGGTTGATACGTATTTCCAGTTGAACCCAATGCCAGACGAGGAAGCCATGAAATTTGCAGCGCTACATTTGGATGGCTTAGCACACAAGTGGTGGCATCATGGCATGGTCACTATGGGCCATGATCAGATTACTTCCTATGTTGAGTTCAAAGAGATTTGATTGAGCGTTTTGACAAGAAAGACCCAAAACTACACTTTAAAGAGTTAGTGCAACTTAAACAGTGGGGCCCAGTAGATACTTTCATATCAGAGTTTTAGAGACTCAGTTTTGGTTACAGATATTTCATACGGGAGGTTGTTGTTCATGGATGGCCTTGTAGAACCCCTCAAGGGATGGATTAAGGGCCTCTATCCTGCCACATTACAGGAAGCCTATAAGAAGGCTAGAGACATGGAACCCTCATCATCAAAAGACAAGTTTCATTCAAAAGGATTCCCATCTAAAAAGGACAAAGATAAGAAAATTTTGTAGGACTCTCACCCTAAGAATGAAATGAAAAAACTGGACAGCGAGCAGTTAAATGATCTTAGGAGGAGAAAACTATGTTTTCATTGAAGAGTGCCTTGGGATCTTTCACACAAATGTTTAGTCAAAGAAAAGGCACCCCTACGGGCAGCCGGTTGGGGTGGGGCCCGGTGCAGTGGGAGGAGACGGGGCAGCGAGAGGCAGTACCAGTTTAAGCACATATTGAGAATTTTTCAGCTGATGAGTCAGCATCAGAGGATGTAGAACAACAATCTGATGTTGAGGGCAGTGATGAGGAAATTACCACAGGAGAGAAGTTAGGTGGTGGAAAACTATTCCACGTGTTTTAGGTGATGAGCAGGCAATAACCTTTAGGGTCAGAAGTGTAATACATGGGCAGCGAGTTATTACATTGGTGGACACAAGGGCTACCCATAATTTTATCTCAAAGAGATTGGTCAAGAAGATAGGGCTTCAAACTAAGGGGCATGAGGGCTTTATAGTTATAGTGGCTAGCGGGCATAAGTTACAAAGCACTCGCATGATTACTGATCTACATATGCCGATGGGAGACTATGACATGGTGGGAAAATTTTATGTAGGCAACATGGAAGATTATGATGTCATTCTTGGCATGACCTAGATGAAGTTTCTCCATGAACTCACCTTTAACTTAGATAAAATTGAGTTGTGTTTTGAGAACCAAGGCAGGAAAGGGGTAATTAGAGCTTTGTCAGATGGTGGACTTAGGGTGGTATCACTCAGGAGAATGGAGCGGTTATTCAGACACAATGAGATAGAGTGGGCAGCAGAGTGTCTTATTATGCCTACAGTTTCAGATCAGCAGGTGAAGAATTAGCACCCAGACATACAGGAGAATATATCTAGGCACACTAAGGTGTTTGCCAAGATCCCACATGGAATTCCTCCCGAGACCGGCATTGAGCACGTGATATAGTTAGAGGGAGCTAAACCCGTGATCACCACTCCATATAGACACCCAAAGAGACACAAGGATGAAATTGAAAATGCGATTAAGGAATTATTAAAGAAGGGTCACATTAGACCTAGCAAGAGCCCATTTGCATCAGCGGTGGTTTTAGTGAAGAAAAAAGATGGTACTATGTGGATGTGTATTGACTACAAGGCCTTGAATAAAAAGACAATCAAGAAAAGGTACCCAATTTCGCGGATAGATGAGTTGCATGGAGCCTATTACTTCACTAAGATAGATTTGAGATCGGGTTATGATCAAATTATAATGAGGGTCGAGGACATTGAGAAAATTGCGTTTAGGTGTCACTATGGCCATTTCGAGTTTTTGCTAATGTCATTTGACCTTACCAATGCCCCTACTACATTTCAGGACTATGAATCGAGTATTCAGGAAGCAATTGAGAGAATTTGCGCTAGTCTTCTTTAATGACATTGCGATTTTCAGCGGGACCTGGGAGGAGCATTTGCAACACTTGGAGGAGGTTTTGAGTATTTTGGAGAGCGAGTCCCTATTTGCCAAAGAATCGAAGTGTGAATTTGGAATGACAAAGCTTCTCTATCTGGGCCACATCATTAGTGTAGATGGGGTGAGAGTGGATCCTGAGAAGATTAAAGCCATTGTTGAGTGGCCAACACCGGTTAATCTCTCATAGTTGAAGGGATTCCTTGGTCTTTGCAGATTCTACAGAAGATTTGTAAAGGGATTTTCACAACTAGGAGCTCCATTGACAGATCTCGCTAAAAATGGAGCATTTGAGTGATCAGCGTAGCAGTGTTTCGAGTGCTTCAAATAGGTGATGTCTTCTTGTCCAGTGCTAGCCCTTCTAGATTTCACCAAATAGTGTGAGTTACAATGTGATGCTTCAGAAGACGGGATTGGTGTTGTGTTGATGTAAGAGAAGCACCCCATAGCTTTTGAGAGCAGGAAACTAAGACGGGCGGAGAAGAATTATTCTATTTACAATCGGGAGATGTTGACCATCATGCATGCGTTGACCAAATTTAGGTATTATCTGGTAGAGGGCAGATTTGTAATTAAAACAGATCATAATAGCATTAAGTGCTTCATGAGCCAGAGAGATCTTAATGACAGGCAACAGAAATGGATTACTAAGTTGCAGGCCCATGACTTTGACATTGAATATGTCAAGGGAAAAAAGAATGTAGTGGCAGATGCACTCTCACAGAGACCACACTTATGTTCATTGGGAGTGATAACAAATGATTGGAGAGAGTTGATTTTGGCAGAATATGCGAAGGGCAAGTGGGCCACTAGATCATAGATGGTACTATTCAGGATGATGGTCTTATCTGGTAGAGGGCAGGTTTGTCATTAAAACAGATCATAATAGCTTTAAGTACTTCATGAGCCAGAGAGATCTTAATGATAGGCAACAGAAATGGATTACTAAGTTACAGGCCCATGACTTTGACATTGAATATTTCAAGGGAAAGAAGAATGTAGTGGTAGATGCACTATCACAGAGATGACACTTATGTTCAGTGGGAGTGATAGCAAATGATTGGAGAGAGTTGATTTTGACAGAATATGCGAAGGACAAGTGGGCCACTGGATCATAGATGGTACTATTCGGGATGACAAGTACACTGTTGTAAATGATTTGATCATTTACATGGAGAGGATCTTTTTGGTGCCAGGGTCTTCTATTAAGAAGAAGGTTTTGAGAGCTTTCCATGATTCACCCATGGCAGGGCATCCGAGCTATTTCAGAACCTACAGGCAGGTGAGAGAGCGCTTCACTTGGGTCTCAAGACGGATGTGTGACAGTATGTGAGAGAGTGTTCGATATGCCAGTAGAATAAACATGAGCACTCATTTCCAGGTGGTTTGTTGCAGCCCCTACCCATTCCAAAGAGGAAGTGGGACAGTGTGTCGATGGATTTTATCATGGGCCTACCTAACGTCCAAGGCAGGGATTGCATCTATAGTGGACTTACTGACTAAATTTGCCCATTTCTTTTCTATTTCGTCCACTTATACAACAGCTCAAGTAGAAAAGTTGTTCTTCAGGGAGGTATTCAGATTGCATGGGGTACCATGGAATATTGTTTGTGACAAGGAATATAAGTTCATGAGTAATTTTTGGCAAGAGCTCTTCAGACTGTGTGGGACAAAGCTCACCCCGAGTACCATTTATCACCCACAGACAAACGGACAAACATAGATTGTTAATAAGTGGGTAGAGGGATACCTCTGTAATTATATTGTAGGGCAACAAAAGGCATGGGTGAAGTGGTTGCATTTGGGAGAATACTACTACTTACCACATGTCCATTCAGATGTCACCGTTTATGGCCCTATATGGATATGAGGCTCCGAGTTTCTTGGAATTATTGTTCGGTGATAGCAGAGTACCGAAGGCCAAGGATTTATTGCAGGAAAGCCAAGACATTATGAGATCCTTGAAGGAAAACATTCAGAAAGCTCAAAACCAGCAGAAACAGTATGCAGATCAACACAGAGTTGAGCAGTCATTTGAGCTGGGTGACATGGTTTATCTCATGCTGCAGCCCTACAGACAGTCCACTCTCAAGAAGAGTGGTGCAGAAAGGTTGAAGCCACGCTATTATGGACCTTTTAGGGGTTATCAGGAGAGTAGGAGAAGTGGCTTATGAGTTGGAGTTGTCGACAGATAGCAGAGTACACAATGTATTTCATGTATCAATGTGGTACCGTTAGTAGAGTTGCCCCTCCTTGATGAAGAGGAGAAGCTTATTTTAGTTCCGGAGGCTGTCATAGAAACCAGAGAGCGCTCACTTTGGAAAAGAACTATCAGAGAATATCTGGTGAAATGAAAGAACTTGCCGATTGAGGATGCTACATGGGAGGGTGAGTACATCCAAAGTTGAGATTGCTTGAGGACACACAATTTCAAGGGGGGCGGACTCTAATGTCCCCCTTTCTAGATCATCAACTTATGATGTGTTGTTAGTCCATTTCGTCTTGGTCTCGTGGGCTATCTAGGACTTCACAGGGATCAGAGAGGGATTTGGCCTAGGTAATTTCTGTTTCAGGCCAATCAAAGTTGATAACGCAGGGTTTCCAGACACTTACTATTAATAGTAAGTCAACAAAGGGCACAATGGGTAGCCTTTCAGTATTGGACTTGGAGCGTTTTGTCGAGCTCTTTCCAACGAGCTATCATACATGAGATTCCGAGTTCGTTTGCTATTGTATTTTAATGCCTAAAGATTTAATAAGTTTATTTAATAAAGTGACAAATATATTAAATTACACTTTATTAAAGTCACTTTATTATTTAAAAATACCTTTTATTCTCTAAGAGGGAAATGTTATTTTTTTTAAAAGAAGTTATTTATCCCACATTGAGAAGATGAAGTGAAAAATGGAGGAGAAAATGTTTAAAAGGATATGAAAGCTCTCATTTTGGTATGCTTGGATATTGTGTGAATTTGGCGATTGTGGAGATTTTCTCTTTGGGCTTGGAGGACGCAAACCCTCTATGCTATCAATCTTGACTTCATTGTAAGACAGTCTTGAGATTCATTTTGGGCTTCAAGGTAATAATTATCAGAAGTTTGATGTTTGTTATTTGATATCGTGCCATTGCCAGGAAGAGCCGATTTTTGGAAAAAACACAGTAGCTACAAGTGAATAAGTTACAGTCACTTTGGGGGTTCGATTTTGGAGAGTTTGAGGCATTGTATTGAGGGTATTCAACAAATTGCTACAGTGACATGAATAGTGCATCGCTACAGTGATGTGAATAGTGATTTGCTACGGTAACGTGAACAATGGACTCCTACAATAGTGTGAACAATGCTTTAAGATGGAATTTGTGATTTAAGGAGGAATAAGAGAGTTTGCATTGCTGTTATGACTGCTCGAATCAGTGTCAGGAGTTATCACTTATATGTTGGCCGAGTATAGCGTCATTCATGCTGCTGTTGTTTGAGGAAGCTGTGATTTGGATTGGGAGGTCAATACATAGCCGCTGGGGCAAATCTGAAACTACACTTGCACTGTAACAGCGAGTAGTGGACTGGAAGTATATTAAAATACTGATGTTGCCTTAAAATCAGGGATATTCATGTATGTATCTATGCCTATAATGCTCTAAATTTGGGTTATGTATTTCAGCAGATTATAATCAAATGAAATATAGTTTCAGCTTGCAAGAAATGGTGAATGTTAAGATTTTGAGTTGATAGAACAATTGCATTACTTTTCTATATATATTGTTGAATCAATTAACATTTCAATTAATTGCAAAAGCAAAGAGTTAAAGGGCAGATCTTTATATATTAAAATTTAAAAAAACTCGGAAAAAAATTGGATTGCAAGCAAATTGTTTGACAAAATTCCCGTAAGTCCAAGATAAGAAAACTTGAACAGTGCAAGGGGGCATCTTACAGTGGTATCAGAGCTAAAAATCCTGCCATCTTGAAGGGTTTAATATGAACAAGCAGTGACATGACTGATTGGAATGTGTGTCCTTTAAATCATCACTATAACTTAAGGAGAAATAGGGCATTATTAAATACAAGGCAAGACAACTGGAGCAACGACATGCTGAACAAAGAATCCAGGAACAAAACCAGCACATGAATCTTATGATGCAAATGATGGCCAGACAGATGGGAATTAATGTGAATAACAATGAAGGTAATAATGTAGGTAATAATGGAGGAAACAATGGAGAAAATAATGAAGGGCATAATGGACAGAATGGAGGAAATGGAGGTGGACAAATGGCTGATAATTCTGTTAAATTATAGCATCGAAATAGATTGATATAATTATATTAATATTTCTTAAATAACATAATTGATTATATATATATATATATATTGCTTATTATTATTAATATGTTTAGTAGTCGATCATAATCGATAACAACGATTAGTATTGATTGCGGGTTGATCAAAGTCGAGCATATATAATAAACCGAGCATATAAGGAAATATAGTTATGCTAACTATCGTTCGATAGTTAACGTAACATATGTTTATGTTATAAAGGGCCGCGCATTATACAAACGGTGTTTCACATATCCACGGGTCATGTCTACGTATAGACATGGCTCTACGTGGCCTAAGCCTAAGCCATGTAGAGTCATGTCTCTACGTAGACATGACCATTCAATACTATATTTATACTATGCGTATGGTTAGAGGAAAGCGATCAATCACCACGGCATTGTCTTCTCCTCTATAGTTATACAGTACAGACTCAGTAAATATTCTTGCTCAAATTTTATAGAAAAAAAACAACACATCCTTAGTTATTAGATTTTCTCTATCAAGAACCTATTTTCCTAACATGGTATTAGAGCCTCAATAGAGAAAAATCATTAAAACTAGCCTTAAATCCTATAAAAATTCATCATAAACAAAAGGAGAAATTATAATGGCCACCGGTATCAAAGTAGAAGACAGACTCGAAGGTGCTTCTAATTTCTTCTCATGGAAAATTCGAATTCTTACACTGCTTCAAGAACTTGAGTTAGATTCTTATGTTGAGGAAGACAAAAATATGCCAGAAGAAGAACTAGATAAATCAACTTGGAAAAGACGTAACAACAAAGCAAAGAAGATTATAATTGATGCTGTCAAAGACCATATCCTTCCCTCCATAGCAAGACTCAAAACCGCCTATGAAGTATTCAAGACTATTCAAGAAACATTTGAGATTAATAACACAAGCAGATTACTTACTCTCAAACAACTTCTAAATCTAAAGATGAATAAAGGGGAAATGATTACATCTTACTTTCTTCGAATCTCTGAACTAATAGACCAACTCGCCACTATTGGAAATAATATTGATGACATAGAGTTAACATTAATAGCTCTTAGAGGATTACCTATCACATGGGAATCTTTTATTCAGTGTATAACTGGATGTCCTTCTCTACCCAAATTTGATCAGCTCAAAAATGATTGCACCCAAGAGGAATCTCGGTTAATGTCAAGAGGAATTGGGCCTACCAAAGGAAATGAGATTCAAGCCCTACATACCCACTCAAACTTCAAAAGCAATAAAAGGAAGTTTAAACATAAGAAAGGAAACTCTAACACAAGCCATGTAGGGAATTTCAATAAAATTCACAAAAATCGAGACTTCTCCAAAGTACAGTGTTTCAAATGTGATAAATTTGGTCATACACATAGATACTGTCCTGAGAAGCAGAAAATTCAAGCAACATTAGCTGAAGTTAAAGGAGCAGAAGTATCATTATTCTTCTTGGCATTATCAAGTGAAGTTAACTCATGCAAAAACACTTGGATAATTGATAGTGGAGCGTCTCGACATATAACAGGATTCAGAGATCAATTTGAAACCTTAGAAGAAGACTCTTTCGAAGAAGTTACAATTGGAGACAATTCCACTTATCCAGCAAAAGGAATTGGGACCTGCTCAATCAAGTTGAAATCAGGGGTAACTATACTATTGAAAGATGTTCTATTTGTACCCGGCATAAAAAGGAACTTAGTCTCTATTTCAAGCTTAGCCGATCAAGGCTATCGAGTCACATTTCAAGAAAATAAAGTATTAATATGGACAAAGAACACTAACATCAAAAATGCTATTTCCTTAGGGTATAGCGATGGAAGCCTATACAAAGTAGGAAATAGTATTAAATCAGCTCTAAGTCATGAAGTATCCAACACTAATGAACTCTGGCACCGAAGATTAGGTCATCTTGGATTTAGCACTCTTCCCTCTATTAAGAATATAACTTCAGGGATACAAATCTAAACTCAAAACACATAAGTATTTGTAAAGGATGTGCTCTAGGAAAGAATATAAAGAGATCTTTTTCCTCTAGTGAACATAAAACCAAAGTTGTATTAGAGCTCATTCACACTGACTTGTGTGGACCTATGTCAACCCTCTCACTAGGAGGTTTTTCATACTACGTAATCTTCATCAATGATTACTTTAGAAAAACTTGGATTTATTTTCTTAAACTAAAAGAATCAAATGAAGTATTATTAAAATTCAAAGAATTTAAAGCAGTAGTTGAAAACAAAATTGGGAGAAAAATAAAAGTCCTAAGATCAGATAACGGAGGTGAATATAATTCTGAAATCTTTAAAGAATTTTGCATTTCTGTTGGGATTAAGAGAGAGTATACAGTACCTTATAATCCTCAACATAATGGAGTAGCAAAAAGGAAAAATAGAACTATTATTGAAGCTGCCAAAGCTATGATGCATGATCAAAATCTTCATACTTCCTTTTGGGCCGAAGCATCCAATACTGCTGTATACATTCAAAACAGGTGTCCTCACTCTATTCTAGAAAACATCACACCTGAGGAAGCCTTTACAAGAAAGAAACCAGATCTAAGTCATCTTAGAATTTTCGGATGTCCTGTATATATTCACATTCCCAAAGAGAAAAGAACCAAACTAGATCCTTCTGGAAAGAGAGGAATATTTGTTGGTTACAGTGAAACTATCAAAGGGTACAGGGTATACATACCAAGACAGCAATCCATTGAAGTCAGCAGAGATATCAAATTTGAAGAAGACATTGCTCTGAAAAGATCCACACTCACTGAAGAAGGATCCAATGAGAATCAGAGGGAGAATATTATAGAATATGATGAAATTGAGAATCAGAGGGAGAATGCCTTTCACTATAACGAGAATCAAAGAAAGAACATAATAGAAAACTATGAACCTTCTTCATCTTGCCTTGAAAATGTTGAAATTCCTAACAACAAGAAAAGACCATTATGGGCAAGAAAAATGATTGAGGAAAACAGTGTTGAACCAGATGAAATGTCTAGAGAAGGAAAAAGAACAAGGAATCAAAAGTGCTATCTTGCACTTATGGCAGAACTTACAAAATCAGAACCAACTAATGTTAAAGAAGCCCTAGTGTGTCAATCCTGGAAAGATGCGATGATTGAAGAATACCAATGTATTTTAAAAAATGGTGTTTGGGAAGTAGTGCCTAGACCAAAAGGAAAAACCATTATCTCCTCTAGATGGCCATTCAAAATCAAATATGCATCTAATGGCAGTATTGAAAAACATAAAGCCAGATTTGTTGCTAGTGGTTTTTCTCAAAAGGCCAGAATTGACCACGAAGAGACCTTTGCTCCGGTTGCACGTTACACTTCTGTAAGAACTATTATAGCCATTACAGCATCCAAAGGGTGGAAGATACATCAAATGTACGTAAAGACAACATTTCTAAATGGTGTTATTGGAGAAGAAGTATACATAGAACAACCAGAAGCGTTCGTCACTCATGACAACAATCATGTTTGTAGATTGAAGAAAGCACTCTACGGTCTCAAGCAAGCACCCAGGGCTTGGTATGAATGCATAGATAATTATCTCGCTAAATTAGGATACTCCAAGAATGAAGCCGATCCTAATATATACTTCAAAATATCCAAAGGTGAAATGGTAATCATAGTCCTTTATGTTGATGACTTATTAATTACAGGAG
>MU228116.1:569284-599423 GCA_018584345.1 Thuja plicata
AGAATACATTTCTGAAACCTTTAGCACCTTTTGTGTAGAATCAGGAATTAAGAGGGAGTTTACTGTTCCTTACAACCCTCAACAAAATGGAATAGCTGAAAGGAAAAATAGGACCATAGTTGAAGCAACAAGGGTTATGCTACATGATCAAAATCTTCATACTTCACTATGGGCTAAGGCATCCAACATTGCGGTTTACATTCAAAATAGATGTCCTCATTCAGCTTTGAACAATAAGACTCTCGAAGAGGCATTTAGTGGAAACAAACCTGATGTGAGTCATCTTAGGATATTTGGTTGTCCTGTATATTTTCACATACCAAAAGAAAAGAGAGCCAAATTGGAACACTCAGGAAAGAAGGGAATATTTGTGGGATATAGTGAATCTGCCAAGGCCTATAGGATCTATGTTTCGGGGCAAAGGCATATTGAGTTGAGTAGAGATGTTATATTCGAAGACCTTACATTCTCAACCTCTAAGGATATAGCATGTGATGACCTATTTCAATCCAACCCTCCTGAGAATCAGAGGGAGTATCATGATGTTATTGAATATGATCCAATACCTATAAGTGAACCTAACACTTCCATCTAGAAAAAAAGACCATTGTGGGCCACTAAAATGTTGGAAGATGCAAACAACTATGCAGTTCTTGTTAGAACTTTTAGAGAAAGTAAAAGACCTAAAAGGTATACTAACTATGTTGCATTCATGAGTGAGATAATAAATTTCGAGCCTTCCTTTGTTTGTGAAGCACTTAAAATACGGGCATGGAAAGATGCAATGACAGAAGAATACGGATCTATAATGAAAAATGATGTGTGGGATATTGTTCCTAGACCTAAGAACAAATCCGTGGTATCATCAAAATGGATATTCAAAATCAAACATGCTGTGGATGGTAGTATTGAGAAACATAAAGCTAGATTCGTAGCCAGGGGGTTCACTCAAAAAGAAGGTATAGACTATGAGGAGATTTTTACTCCTGTTGCTCGATATTCCTCGGTTAGGGCAATTATTGCCATTGTAGCTTCCAAAGGTTGGAAGATCCATCAAATGAATGTTAAAACTGCATTTCTAAATGGAGAAATTGAAGAGGAAGTGTATATAGAGCAACCTGAAGGATTTGTCACTCTAGATCAACAATCATATGCGTGTAAGCTTAAGAAAGCTTTGTATGGGCTCAAACAAGCTCCTCGAGCTTGGTATGAAAGGATTGATCGTTATCTTCAAAATCTAGTATTTTCAAAGAACGATGCAGATCCTAATCTCTATTTCAAGATATCAAATGGAGATTTACTGATATTGGTGCTATACGTAGATCTCCTAATCACAAGAGAAGAGTACCTTATAGCAGACTGCAAGCAAGATCTTGCAAAGGTATTTGAAATGAAGGATCTAGGCCTTCTTCATTATTTTCTTGGTTTAGAAGTGTGGCAACAATCTCATGGAATTATTGTGACTCAAGGGAAATATACTGTTGATATTTTAAAGAGATTCGGTATGATGGATTGTAAACCAATGTCCACACCTATGGAAACCAATCTTCTCAAGTTGAGAGAAGCTATGGCTAGTTCTAAGACTGCAGATGCCAGTTTATACAGACAGATCATTGGATCTCTTATGTATCTAGTTAACACTAGACCTGATATCTGTTATGTTGTAAATGCTCTAAGTCAGTTTATGGTAAAACCTAAACAATTGCATATGAGTGCAGCTGAGCATATTCTGAGATATATTCGTGGGACCATTGAGTATGGTCTACTATACAAAAATGTAAAACTAGAACTTCATGGTTTTATAGACTCCGATTGGGCAGGATGCATTATAGACCGGAAGAGTACATTCGGATGTTTTAGCTTGGGACCAGCTATGATTTTTTGGTTCACCAAGAAATAGAATTCTGTTGCTCAAAGTTCAACAGAAGCAGAGTATATTGCAGCTTCTCTCGGGGCTCGAGAAGCCATCTGGTTAAGGAATCTTATTGTGGGACTATTTGGACAAACCATGGAACCTACTGTTATTTATTGTGATAATCAAAGTTGCATTAAATTTGCTATTAACCCCGTGTTCCATAATAGGTCCAAACATATTGAGATTCCGTATCACTATGTCAGGGATATGGTAGAAAGAAAGGCCATTCAATTAGAATATGTATGTACTGATGAACAAACTGCTTAGCAAGGAACAAAATTGAACATTTCAGGAATAAACTTGGCATGGTGAAATTATGAGTTTGTTGTACTAACATTTCTTTTATGTTTTATGAATTCATATCCCTTTGTATCAAATGTTATATGAATTCATTCTTTTATGCTTAGATTTATATGTGGATTGTGGCAGTTCACATTTATATGTTTGTTGAATATCATGGACTTGATATTCGCTAGATATCATGGATTTGATATCCTTCGAGTCTTGGAGACTCGTGGATCAGGGATCCATATTTGAGTATTGGTGACATCATGGACTTGATGTCGGGAGACCATTACTCCGAGCGTTTGGTGAATATCATGGACTTGATATTTGTTAGGCCAAGGCTCTTGATATCATGGATTTGATATCTATTGAGTCAAGGTGACTCGTGAATAATTAACATCATAGACTTGATGTTACATTGAATATCATGGATTTGATATTCCTGTATATTTGAGAATTTGGTGGCTTGATGTTATCATGAATATCATGGACTTGATATTCTTGTGGATCTGATCAATCCACAAACAAGAAGGATAACATCATGGAACTAAATGATGATATACATATGGACTTATGTTTTCATCTTATTTGGTAGATAGGAATCTACCTTCATAGATGTGGAATCTATGACATCTCAGGATAAGGTATCCGAGATGGTTATGTTTTTGTTACCACTATCAAGGATGATAGTCAGATTTAAAGGGTGTGTCCTACTATAGATGGGATCTATAGGTTGATCTTACCCTCAAGGCTAAGAGGGAGTGTTAACATTATAGCCTTTACGTCTAAGATCAACTCGGGCATTTGAAGATAATAATAATTTACTATTTATTATCACCCTTGCGATATGTATACATGTGCGATTTTATAATAATAACTAAGACATTATTATTATAAAATAAACAAATAAAATAATTAACTAAAAGGGCCCAAGTCGGCCATCTCTTGGAGGGATAGTTAATTAACAAGGCACATATATATTCAAGTTCGATTCTTGGAGAAGAACACACCAAAAACAACATTTGTTCTTCCTCTCAAGAATCCAAAGAAGGCAAATTATCCTTGCATTATAGAGCGAAATTTATCAGCAAATTGGGGTGAAATTTATCAGCGAATTGGAGCGAATTATTTGAGGCATTCATCAACGAATTTATATATATACTTGGAGTCCGAATTGATACAAAATCTGGTGTGTGATTTGGATCAGAATATTATACATATCAAGGGTGTGAATTACCCTATCTAGGGCTTGATCCCCATCTACTATTTTACACATTACTTGAGGGCAAATTCTTGGACACAATTCGCATGCCTTGGGGTTCGAATTTAACACTTTAGAGGGCTGCGATTTTGGACCTGTGTGGTAGCATTTTATACATCACATCAATATTAGAGTTGCAGATCTAAAACAAGGGCAGAGTTATCAAGATAAATTGGTGTACAAAATTGGTACCATCTTTCCACCTTTCTTTGTCAATTTTGTCTATATATTGTTTCAGTTTTAAAACCTATCTATAGATTGTATTTTCCTTGCATAGATCTGAAAATATCAACAGTGGCATCAATCAGTGTCATCCATAGTTACAATTTGTGGTCGGTTTGTAAGAAGTATTTCAGTGGTTAGGGTTGAAATTGAAGGTGCAAATTAGAGCAGATAATTCATAAGATATTTCTTCTATCCTTGCAAAGGTTTGGGAGGCTTTGAGTTAACAGATAGCAGCATTAATTCACAGGCTGCGTTGGATTTTCTTGTGACTGTCGTGGCTTACTTACTGAGACAACATTCATATTTTATAGGCAGCGTTAATAATTTGAAGGGGCTGTTCTTAGGAAATGCAAGGCATGTTTTTCTGCAATACAGCTCCCAGTCTTGGCGTTAGCTGGAGTTCATTTTCAGAGAGTTGCGATACATATTCAGAGGTTGTTGGCTGCATAAAAACAGTACAGTTTCCACTGTCTTAAGAATTAAATAAATGTTGATTCATGTGAATTAGTCATTGTAAATGATTAGATGTGAAGGAATGAGAATGCACGCCAATTGTTTGATGTAATGTCATATCTTAGTTGTTCATAATCAGCTAATTAGATTGCATGCCAATTGTTTGTGAAAATGTCCATTGGCCGTAGGTGCACATTTTACATGTTGAAATGATATGTATGCATTCAAAAAGACAAAAAAGATTGTATTTGCATTTTAGTTCTTTGCTTTGATATCTTAGCAATCACTTGCAAGTGTTTAAACTTCATTTGGGACCATTCTAAGCAAGCAAAGACAATCTGAAAATTAAAGCCAGCAAGAGAGAGGTTGCAAGCAAAGTGTTTGACAAAATGTCAAACATCCAAAATGGAAAACATAAATCAGATTTGAGACAATATCCAAGTTTGGGATATTACATCTACAGCATGAGTGGATTCCTTTGTCTGGTGTCCATAGCGATGAGTTGAACATGCGGGAAGAACCAATACAGATGTATCTTTGATCACTCTCAATGATGTCTCTACTGAAGCTTTCTCCTTTGCAATTAAGGTGGTTCACACCTTTTCACACTTGGGACTAAAGGGTATCCACTATCTCCCACCAATAAGGTGGTCTAATAATTTTTAAAGGAAGCCCACTGCCTAAATGCTATGAGCAATGCTCTGATACACAACCTATTTGATTTTATTTTTGAAGGCCCTATCCAGTGCGCCTCTTTTTCATGCAACTGAAACATTCTCTCGTTTAGAATATGGTGGTATTTGCACGAAAGGATCTGGGCTGGCTGGTTGTCTTAAGCCACTACTACTAGGAGGTCTCTTCAAGCTTATCTTGGCTAGTGGATGATTATTAGTCTATTATTTGTTGCTTCTCATGTTCTTATCCTTTTGTTCTAATATAAGCCATTATTAAACCATCTGGCAGCCCTTTGTCCTCTGGGCCTCAACAAGCTCATATTTCATGCCCAAGGATGGTGGACAAGTGAGCTTTCACTCGTTAATAGGAGCTCGTATGCTCTTTGCTACAATGTTTACACCACCAAAGAAAATTCCCACCACTAGACATTTGTTTAATCATTGTTTTATATCATCAAAGAGGTTATGCTACATCAATTCTAAAAGGATTCTCTTCAATTTGGCCTTGGGTGATTGAACTAGAACTCCCAACTATTGTGTATGAAACTGAAATGGAAAACATTATTGAAAAGATTAAAATAAAATCGAAGTATAACCTTTTCTTATGCAGGGAAAGCTCAAAAAATTATTCAAAACTTATTTAAATTTTTTTTAAAAACTTGAATTTTTTTTAAAATCTTGAAAAAATTATTGAAACCTTGAAAAAAAAGAAGATTTACTCACCTTTGATAGCTAAATCTTCCTTCTTCAGTGACTCCTAAGCCTTTGGTTCGCGTCTTACTCCTCTATAGCCTTCACCTTAAACAAATGCAGCAACCTTCAAAACCGAACTAGAGTAAAAAATGGCAAGAATGGTGTTTTGTGTTGAGGAAATGAGTTGCAATGACCAAAAAGAGAAAGGTTAGGGCAAAATTTTATATTGGAGGGGCCGAGGTGTTACTTTTAAATGTTTTTTCTTTTTCTTTTTGTTTTTGGTTTTTGGGGTCACTTTTTGGATGCCCTGCCAGCACACTGGTACCCGACCTGGACCTGAATCAAACACACATCTATTTCCAGCCGGCTGGAGCCAAACCAGGTAACTCAAGAAAGTTTAATGCTATTGTAATTTTGGACATTGCAAACTATTTGAATGTAATTCAATCTTTATTTGTAACAAGAAGAAGATTGGAAATTATATGTGATGATTTGCTATTGCTGATTAGAATGTGATGATATGATAATGTGTGAACAATGAATAAATTTGAGTCATTTAAAATCCACTTTAAATATTAGGATCCAATATTATTTTCCCCTAATAATAAATATTGTAGAAGGTTTTAAATCAGATATGCATAAGTGTTTTAGCCTATTACACATGTATTAGAGTTGGTGATCTTGCTAGCTCGTGTTTCTAGAGTTATCATGTTGATTTTTTGGTAGTGTCAGAGAAACCAAATATCATCTAAGGGAAATCAGAAAACATAGTTGGGCTGTGAAGAATCCAGAGATAAAATCTCCTCCTTTCGAATCTGTGTCAGAGAATAATAGTATGTCAGAAAGGGAAAAAAGAATAAATATGGATGGAAACCTTGATTGTTGGGCCAAAAGGAAGTTTGATTTGATGCTTGATATGATGGCACAATTGCTTCACAAGATAGATAATAATATGAATGTGCTTAGACATCGAATTGGTGAAGGAAGCACTTCTGAGGCTAATAATCTTGATGCCACTAAGAGTAACAACCAAAAAACTGTCCTTGTTTCAACAAGACCTATGAAACCTACCTTAGTTAATAAGAATGTAGATGTTCTAGAAAGTGAAGCTCAAGAATCACTCATTGATGACATTAGAGCTTTTCATGTAGAGTATACCAAATTGATATGTCACCAATTTCACGATTTTAGACCTGACCCTAGACTACAAGCTTATTAGAGAAATGTGCAACAAGCTCTGGGAAAGTTGCCCATCTCTCCCTATGATGGATATTGTACATGGGTACACAAGCTAGACATGTACAAGTCTCTCAAATCTATGACTAAAGATGAATCAACTTTGCTAGCTTGCATTGGGAGGGTATTGCACATAAGTGGTGGTACCATGGATTGATCACTCAAGGTCACATATCAACTTGTGTGATGAATTCTACAAAGCACTAATTGAGAGGTTCAATCAAAAGGATCCTTAGGTGTACTTCAAGGATTTGACTTAGCTCAAGCAATATGGTTCAGTGGATAATTATGTGACAAAATTTTAGTTGTCTATGATGGTGCTAGACATCATGGAGAGAGGATTGACTATGTTCTTCATTGAGGCGTTAACGCAGTCTCTTAAGGGATTGGTTAAAGCCTTTGAACCATTTCTGAGAGGCAATCAAGTGGGCTTTAGCACTAGAGACTTCCATGCTGAAGAACAAGGTTCAAACTATGACTTTCCCTCCAAAAAAGCTTTTTCTTAAAATTGTACAATAGTCTAAGAGTTTCCCATCAAGGTCAAACATGGAGGTGAGGAACAAGTTGAGAAGGAAAAAGCTATCCTTTGGTTGCAAGGAGCCCAGGTCTCCTAAGCATAGATGTCTTGGAAAAGGCAAACACATTATATTCAAGTGATGTCTGAATATGAATTTTGATCAAAAGAACCTAAACCACAAAGTCAAGAACCTGAACTAGAGATTGAAGAAGACGAATTGAAAGAGTGTAATGTCCCTGTTTCATGAGCAGTGGAATTTGTGTGATTAGCCTATTCTTATGACCCTTGTGGGCTAATCAGGATGATAGAGGGGCTGTTTGGCAGAGTCAGAGGTCAGTTTCCACTCTGGAGGTCTCTGATGCCGGGATTGCTCTTCGTTTGAGTAAGTGTTTATTTTGGGATCGTCATGGTTTCTACTTTTAGCATGGCACCTTAGCAATGGTTTCAGTTGGAGTTGTGGAAACATTCCCAGAGCTTCCAGTTTGAGGGACTTGCTATTTATAGTAAGTCTATTTTTGGCAGTGTCTATTTGGGGTAGGGTGTCCTGGGGATAGGCTTGGCAGAGCATTTGTACTTGACTTGGGGAGTTTATTGTGTGGTGACCATAATTAATTAAGTTCACTTAATTAATTATTATATGAGCTTTATTTAATAAAGTCAAGACATTAATTAATCATAATGACTTTATATTTAATGCTGTCATTAAAAAGGAGGGGAAATATAATGGAGTATTATATTTCAAAAAGGTATGCAAGTTTTCCAATGTTTTAAGAGCATTGTGTTTTTAAGTTATGAAGAGTGTATTGAAGAAGCTAAGGTTCGATTTCTCTTTGGGATTATAAAAGACATTGAAGAGAAAATCGAATTGATTATTATCCTATTCATTCATTGAAAACTTGTTTAAGAACTGTTCGAGTTTTGGGAGAAGTACAAGGGTTTTGAGTATTTTGTATGCTGAAAGAATTGTGAATTCTTTTCAGAGGTTTGTCACTTTGAGTTGGAATTTCATTGCCAACAAATTGTGGAAGAAATATGGCCAGCATTGATGATTCTTGGAGGACACAAATTTGTGATAATTGACGCCATTGGAGGGAGAATGGAGCTGGTGAGATGGACACCATTTTATGGTGAATGTTCTGGTTCTTTGTTGGACGTGGGGCTTCTTCTCTAGCAGCTGCCACCTTTCATAGCAGTTGTGGCCAGTATTGCAGCCGCTGGAAAGGAATAGCAACCACCGCTATTCCCATTATCAGCCGCGGCCAGAGTTGAAGGACAAGTTAAGATTTAAACAGGTTTCGCTTAATGCTGAATGCTACTTCTTGTTTGGTATTTATCTATAGTGAATGCATTTGGATTAATGGTTGCTAGCGTTTGCATTGTATTTGTTGAATGATTGAAGCTGAATAACAAGTATTAGAATCTCAGTTTTTTCATTTCTCTCGCAATTCATGTTGCAATGTTTTTCATTAGTTTGAATTGAAAATTGAAAATTAAGAGTCCTGTATTCCAAAATCAACATTAAATTGCAAAAGAACACAAATTTCTTGTGAGCAATCTGAATTCAGTGCTAGTTAAGGGTTAGAGCCAGGCAGGCTCTTTACAAAGAGGAAAGAAAAATTTTGAGGGGTACTATTGCTACACTCTCTAGCACTCCGAGGTGCAATCCTTTTTGCATCCATGAGGTTCTGCAATAACAGAAGGGTTATTGTACTCATTGGTGTTGGTGCTACTCACAATTTCATAGATGAGGGATTGGGGCAAAGTGGGGTATCAAAACAGAGCATTATGAAGGGTTCAATTAATGTTGATTGATGGGTTCATTATCCAAAGCACGAGAAAGATATTTCAGCTGAAAGGGCTCAAGAATTTTTATTTATTTTTTATTCAACTAATTATTGAGATGTTTTGTTTTGAAGCTTGGTACTAGTAGTGTCCCTTAGCACTTTGAAATATCTCTAATATCCTACCGGAAAACTGATTATCATTTAAATCTCCCGTAAAATCTCAGATCATTTTTCTGCAGCAAAATCAATAATCATTGGCATATTGTTTTTATTTATTCTACCTGTACACATGCCACTATTATACAACTGCATTTTGAACATTGAGTAAATCTGTTTCTGAACATCTGAATTTTGAGATCTCACGCATTCTAAATCTTGATGAAAAGAAAAACTTTAGTTTTTTCAGATAACTATCCTAGCGTATATGGATTATGGTGCTGCAATTTTATTTTTATCTACAGGTCTTTCTTATGTTATAATATTTATAAGCAAATAACTGATGCAAGATTTATACCAGTTGACGTAATCTTTGACATTCAACCTTCTTGTCTTCTTGCTTTACATGTAATTAATTAAAGTACACCCTTTAATTTATCGTGTTCAAAGCAGGTTGGAACCTCTATACAGGCTGACAAAGTTCTACTTGATGCTCCATGTAGTGGGCTCGGTGTTCTTCGTAAGGTTAGTATTGGTTAAAAACTACTTGCTTAAAAAGCTTTTCCATATTATTGGGTATGAATGAGTGATAGGAGAAAACTATCTAAAGATTACTTGCTTGAAAAGCTTTTCCATATTACTTGGTATGAATGAGTGATAGTAGAAATCTATCTTTGAAGTTTCATCATGCTTTCTGGTGAATTTCAGGTTCACTTGTTTCGTACATTTTCCATTATATTCACATGACAGAAATACCACATGAATACTCTCCTTTTTAGATGTATTGCTAGATTGTTTGAAAAGAATATATAGGGCTCTCTTCTGGATGAAATGTTTGCCACTGTTGCGGTATACCACAATGACCATCAAATATCAAGAATCATTTAATTCTTCATAATTATTATGGTACAGTAGATTATCTTTTAAACGAAGGCCTTCGCACAGTTACTAAGCAGTGTGTAGAAAAACTCACTATGTAAATTTTTAAGATATTTTTTAAACAATAAAATAATTGAAAAGAATTATGTTCAAATTTATTAAAAAATAAAAAATTATGTTTAAACTTTTTATTTTAAAAGGGTTAATACTTTTGTTGGGGAGTTGCCAATAGTTGAGGTCACAAGTGAGGTACCTCATTTCTATTATAAACACTCAACAACAACACTCCAACAAGATTTGAACTTTGATAGCCAGAAGGCCACTACACTAAAAGATTTGAACTTTGATAGCTAGAAGGCCACTACACTATTCCAATACTGACAAATTTTCAAAATTTTCAAATTCAAATTCAATTCAAATTAAAAATGCGAAACAGATGTCTTTTAAGTTTTCACCCTTCATCAATTAAAATTTGATACCAATGTATAGTATAGACAACTTAGTTTTCTCCCTATATGTGCAGAAACCAGATTTACGTTGGAAGAGATCACTAAAGGATTTAGAGCAGCTGATGTCATTACAAGACAAGCTCTTGGATGCAGCTTCCTTGTACGATATAAATTCCTTTCATTGGTTTGTTCAGAAAAATCTTTTGATAGCATATCCTTATAAATGTGTTCATAAACGTAATACTTTGCGCAAACTTCCAGGTTGGTAAAGCCCGGAGGCATTTTGGTTTACAGTACTTGCTCAATAGACCCAGGAGAAAACAACGAACGTGTCGAATCATTTCTTAGTAGACACCCAGTATGCGTTTTACATGACTGCTCATATATTTCAATCCTGTCCTATTCCGTTTCTTCTAGGTAGTATTCATTTATTCATAAAAAGATGATAACATGTTTACATTGCAATTGCAGGAGTTCATTGTTGAATCAGTAAAGAAATTTGTTCCAGATGAGTTCGTATCTGAGGGGGGATTCTACTTCTCGCATACGAGTAATCATTTTCTTGATGGTGCATTTGCAGCACGCTTGTATCGCATTGCCAACTAATACAAATGAAACACTCTTTGTAAATTTACAATTTAATTATGACAAAAAAATCCAATTTTGATCATTAAATCTACAAAATAAAAAGCAATTGCTTAATTAAATCTAAACTACATTTTTCAAATTAATCAATGGTATTTAATCATAATTACTAATGCTTTCAAATTATATTTCTAAATGAATTTATATATTTGAAATCATGGAAAACTAATTATAGACATAAATTTGTGTTAACACATCTTACATTAAAATTAAAGTTAATAAATTTGTAAATAAATATGTAAATATATTATAATTTAATTATTAATGGAATTACTTTCAAGTTGGCTCTCGAATTTGATCTTGGATGAGTAAGGGGGTTTTGTGGCAAGGAAACAAATTTTATATGGGGCGGTGGTTGCTTCTAAAGGCATTCACCCTATGACAATGTCTAAGGAGAAACCCATGTTCATCAAGTTGGATGGAGTTAAGTGGCATTTTTTCACAAAATAATCTCATAGACTTTAGATTTAATCAAGAGTGGGTCAGTCGGATGAAGAATTGTGTTACTTCTTCGTCCTTCTTAGTTATTATCAATAGTGAGCCTTCTGAGTTATTTGGAGCTTACATGGGTCTTCACGAAGGGACCCTCTCTCTCTCCCTGTTTATTTATTATTATGGCTGATGGCTTGGGCAAATTTATTAAGTATTGGGTTTCCCAAGGATTGATTTAGGGTTGGAGCTAGGGTAATGGGCTACCTAAGCATTTCCATCTGCAGTTTGTGGATGATACTACTCTTATGGGGGTTGCTTGTCATCATGAAGCTGAATCTTTCAAATGAACGTTGGATATTTATTTAGCCGCTTTGATTTAGAATGTCAATGAACACAAATCTTCTATCTATTTTTTTAACACTCCTAAGCCTATTTTGAGAAGGATTGCCAGTATTTTGAGGTTTCAAATTGGTTATCTTCCCTTTCTCTATTTGGGTATCCCTCCAACTATTGGAAGCTAACTTAGGTCATACTATAGGACTTGCTTGATAAGTTGCATTAGAAGGTTAATCAATGGATTCATTGGTGGCTATCTACTGTTGCTAGGGTGACTCTTCTTCAATTTGTGATCTTGGCTCTTCCTATTTATAGGAGTTTTGTCAAGCGGCTCGTTTGTATATCCTCAAGGAATTTAATGTTCTTTCATACCAATTCCTTTGGAGTGGTAATTTGTGTGTTTCTAAGTAGAGCTTAGTTAAGTGGGAGTATGTGTGCAAGCCATAGAAAGAGGGGGCACTTGGTCTTCATTCTACATTTTTGAATGGGTAAGTCATTGCAACCAATTTAATTGGTGATAGTGTACCATTTAAGATCACGGGTGGGCTTGCATTCTCACGCATAAGTATTTAAAAGGAGTTACCATTTTCGATGTTTCTCGTTGTCGTTTGGAGGGAAGGGGTTCTATGATTCGGCACTCTAAAAGTTGGGGCTTAGCTTTTAAAAGTGGGCTTTTTTGGATCTGCACTGAGGGAAACTCCTTGGCGGGGCAGGATATTCTAGCCTGAGGCATGGATTCATCTAGTAAATACTTTCTTATTGTGATGTACTTGGAGCTGGATAGACAACTATTTGGGGGTTTAGGGGTGCCTTGGTGGAAATAGGTGTGGAACAAGTTTTCTTGGCCTGAATGCAACTTTTTAATGTGGCTGGTGGTTCAAAATCGATGTTTTGGGATAATTTGTGCAACCAGGGCTTCCATGGTCCCTTTATGTGTGTATTATGTCGTAAGAGTGAAGAGTGGGTTTCTCATCTTTTCTTCTAGTGCTTTTTTCTTTAGGGAGATTTGGCACTTCTAGTGGGGTGTTTGGAATTAGGCCTACTAGCATGTCTCCTCTTTGGCTAGGTTTTGGGACCGCTGGGGTAAGCCTCCAATTAAGACTTATTTTCTCCAGTTTATCTAGTTTCTTGGACCCACTTTCATTATCTGTCATATGTGGTTGGAGAGGAATCGAAGGATATTTTGTGATGCTAGGATGGTTGTTCAACACTTGTGGTGGAAAATTATTCATACTCTTCAAGAGACTATCTCGATAAAGTCTGACTTTGCTAGAGGTGTGGATCTTGGAGATGTTGATATCTAAAATCAGTTCAATTTTCCTCTTTAGGGAGATGACCTTTCTCTTGGGATGAGCTATCATGAGGAATAGATGCAGACATCCTTTGTGGAAGATAAATCAAGAGGGTCGTGAGATCCCTCCTCAAAGAGTTTTGAAAATTAACACTAATGGTTTTTCTTGAGGGAATCTTGGGCATGTTTGTATTGACCAAGTATGGTGTGATAGCTCTAGTGATGGTCAATTTATCTTTTCAATTTATAAAGATCTTCATATGAATAATTACATGGAGGCTCTAGTGATTTTGTATGTGGTAGAGTGAAGTTTTGTTCTTGGCTGCATAAGGATTATTTGGGAATCTGATTCTCAGGTGGTGGTGATTCTATTGAATGAGAAATAGTTAGATGATGTCAGTTGGCACTTAGCTACGGTTATTAGACAAAATCTTAGGTTTTGTGGGTCTTTGGAATCTATTACTTTTATTGACATTTCTATGGAGTGGAATGGAGTAGCTTACTGTCTAGCCAAATGCGCTTATGATCAAATATAGAGTTGGAATATTTTGGATAGGGGGAATTATCTTTGGAATTCTCACACATGTTGGATCAGTTAGTGGATAAAGACGGGGTTATGTAGTGCTCTCTTCTCTATTGGGCAGTTGACCCTTCTTGCTTTGTAATTATCTTTGTGTTGAATAAACTTTTACCCCTATTTTAGTTTAAATTACTTTCAAGTTAGTAATGAATTTAAAGGGGTTTACAGATAGACAAACAAACATATAGATAAATAGAACATATAGATAAATAGATAGAGTAATTGATATTGGGGATGCCATGACCACACTTCTATATTGATAGCTCAAAAATAGAGATATGCTTGGATATCTACGCTTCCTATAAGCAAAGAAATTCCCTAAAAGAAGTGAGCTTACCTACCCCATATTTCCTTTTTGAACCCCTTATCATATGCATGCGTATACTGAATATAATGATAGGGTTAATTCAATTATTTAAATATATACATAACTTTTCATCAAACTTATGTTAAAGAGTTTTTGTGAATATGCTTGATATTCATTTTTTGTAACTCTAGTTTTCCTTTCTGATATAATATATTTATTTTATAATTAAACTTTAAATTTATTTGGAATGTTAATTTTCTAATAATATATGATAATAAATATAAAATTTATTATATATACAATCTTATAGAAGCAATATACATAGCCAAGTGCGAAAATTTTGCACTTTGGTCGACCTTAAGCATTTAAAAGTTGCTAGATGTTTGGAAAAATAAAATTTAATTAAATGAATTTCAATCTTTCAACAGATAAGAGTTTTAAACCATAAATAAATAAGATTAAGGACTCTAAAAACCCCCCAAAATTGTAAAGCTAGTGTACAATAAAAAAGGAGAAATAAACAATCCGTTAGTCTAGGTCAATCCAATAGCATTTGTAAGCCTAAGAAAACAATTAGTCTAACCTAATATAAATAGTTGAGAGTTAGGTGTAATTGACATGTACAATGTTATGATTAGAAATTGAATGAGGAGGACAACAACACATAAGTTTATTATCAAAGAATGAAGACTATCAATGAAGATCCTAAATTGTTGTTGTACTATTTCTAAAGTACAACCTCATTGTTTGGTAAATAACTCTAGTTTTATGCCTAATGTTTGCTCTATTAGAGGATATTATTGGGAGTCAAGTGTAAATCCATGTTGCAAACTCATCCTTGCTAAAGTTTGGACTTTTCTTCTACATGCTCTAAGGATAATTGTCTATCCTACATTTTATTAAGCTTGTGGGATATGCACCATTGTTTTTTATTAATGTAAAAGCGGGTTTTGAAGGGACCCCGAAACCCTATACAAAGAAAAGACTTAAGATAAAGCTTTAAGAGTTCCCAAAACACAACAGACCAGCCAGAATAAAATGCCAATCCCCCCCAAGAAACACACAAAAGAACACTGCCATAGATTAAACTTTGAATATCAGCAGCTTAGAGATAAAACCAACAACAAGATTATCCCTTAGTCCCCTTCTTATGGGACTGGAGAGTCATATTAAAAGAAGGCGAGGATCTTTAGAAAGATTTACCTTTAACCGTAATCCATCCTTCTTCCGCTTTAGTAGCTTCATCCTGCCAGCATAAGGAATCCAAAACCGAACTTCCAGCACCCAGTACGGTTCCAACACACTGCTCAAGCTCAGCCAAAAGAGAACCAAAACCCAAAACACACCCAGAGCCATTAACCACCGAAGAGGGAGTAACAACAGGGCCAGCAGAACCAGCAACAACTAACGTACTAGCAAGAAGCCTTTGTTATATGCATCATTATTAAGGACCTTTACTAAGTTGATATCTGATCAAATTTATGAGCACATTGTGCCTAGGCAACACCTTGATAACGATGAGATTAAAGACAATAGGTAAATCCCTAGAATGTAGATTTGTTACTCAAAATCCAAGTGTTTCAGCATTGCTTGATCTTGTAATGCTGTAGGATGATCAAGTGATTTCTTTCTTAGATGATTCTTTAGGGATTAGAGTGAATGCAATAAATGTTTTCATGCTAGCACACGAGATCAAATTACAAAAACATATGCTTGGTTGGCTTTGGGTGGGAAACGTAAAAGCGCCAACTAATTTGGTTTTTTTTTTTTAAATTCTTTTAGGTGGGTTGGGTTGATGCTTACAAGGATTTCCTCACAATTACAAACCTAATTTAGGATTTAAAATAAAATAAAAAGATGGGTTGGATCATGAAAAATAGTGGTTATTTAATGATCAAAGTATGAATAACTATAATAATCAATCAACTAGGGTGAATGTATAGAGAATTGTACACATATGGACAACATATGATAATAAACATATGATTGTGTGTAGATAGAGCTCAGTAAATGAGCCTAACTTTGCACAAGAAGTGTCATTTATCATCACTTATATGTGTTGACATTTCCTCAAATTAAATACAAAACCAAATTAGAAATTGCATAGGGATGCTAATTTCAACATTATATTTGGCTCTCAATTTGAGGTGCATGTAAATCCTAAATGATTGTACAACTTGAACTACATAACACTCGCAGACATGCATGCACAATAAGCTAAATATTCAAGACACTTAGAGGGTATGATCCATGGGGCCTACATGTTCCATGAAAACTAATGAATACTACTAGAACTGGTCATGTTGATCTTCCTTTTGTGTGGGTTCACTCATGCAGTCTTACAAACTAGAGAAGAAGAATATTCCACAAGAAGCTTCTAATTCACAAGGGAAATTGATTACAAAATGAGAATATTAATGATCATATATGCCACATCTTCAATTTTTTTCCCCCAAAGGGTGTAGTTAATTGAAGCCAGACAATAATAAATATATTCAATAATAAGCATGTTAGCATGTAATGAAAACACAATAAATAATACATGTGAAATAAATATGAGTATATAATCAAAGAAACATTGTGCTTAGCACATAAAGATTCAATATATTATTAACAAAAGAGTGGTTGCCAAGCATACCCATCAATCAAGAGAGAGAACATGTGAAACACCTACAATGATTTATAGACCAAATATGCCCTCCAAATGGGGAAAGTAAGGAATTATGATGAATGTGGAATAAGTTTATAATCAATTCAAAATTATTGGGATCTACCTGAATGCTTCATTGTGAAACCTAATATCCTAAGACTACACCCTCTTCCATCATCACATAGCATTTATCATTGTTGAGGGATACGTTGTGATATTGACATCTTTATAGTACCTTTTCCAAGATTGTTCAATGCCTCGTCATAATTGTTTTCATACATTGTGAAGTCATCAATATACACTTCTATACATTCATGTGCAAGATCAGAAAGATTCTCAATACAACCCTCTAAAATATGGTGAGGGCATTACAAAGCCGAAGTGGTAGGATTGAATAAGCATAATAAACCCAAAGACAAGTGGAAGTTATTTTATCTTTATCCTCGAATCCTTTTATGATCTAGTTATAACCATTGATCCCATCCAAAAAGAAAAGTATTTATTCCTTGTAAGGGAGTTTAAGGCCTAATCAATGAAAGTTATAGGGAAGTAATCTTACATAGTATTTTCATTCATCTCTTAGTAGTTCACACAAACATGCCACTTTTCCTCTTTATGGGCACTTTCACTAGAGAAAAGAACCATTAATTGTCTAATTTGAGATAAATGAATTCAACATCCAAGATTTTTTGTAGTTTAGTTTTTTCTCTTTCAAACAATAGAGTTCATTCTTCATTGAGGTTGTCTAATGGTTCTATAATCCCCTTTTATGTATATCCAGTGTGTTGGGTCTCAAAACTATTGATTGCTTAAACCCTAAAGAATTGCCAATTCTTATAATGAGGCGAAGCAAGGGTTTTGGCCAACGAGCAGGATTGATCAATATGATCAAATTCCTCTGCTCTTCTGGCTCTGCCACACCAAGGCGGGTGCACCCATTTCTCAATAGGTTTCCTTCAAGATGGTTTTTTTATATAATATTCTAATAGATTTTAACTTATCCCCTTAAATAGTTTTCCCAACTTGGCATATGAAATGAGAAAGATCAGAAATGTTGCTTCTTCTTCTAACAACTAAATCAACTCCTACTTGCTTAAAAAAAATAAAACAAACCTTAAATAAATGTACAGAGATTTCCCACTTAATGAAATAATACAAGACCAGTCCCTTATCCAAATTGGGCTACAACCTTTCACCAAACCCTCACGTGCAACCCTGTGAGACAATTTGTATGTTTCTTGAACAAATGATCAACTGTTTAATCCTATCAATGTGAATCTATCAAGTACACCACATACAACCAATTTAATTGAATTTAATTTCTTATGGAGAAACCAATTAAACTGAAAGAAATAAGACAACAACTTCATTATAACTTTCTGATGATCGAGTGCATATGCAGAACAAATAACTATTCCACACAAGTATTGAAAACAACAACTGAATTCATAAATTCAATAATCGCATAGAACTAAATCTGGTAAAAAATACACCCATAACACCACTTTTAAAGAAAAGGGTATGCTCAATTGTATTAATTTCAAAAAATGGTACAATTGAGTTTACTTTTCAGTCGTGCCAAATCTCTTACTCTCCATTTCTACGGTCTTGGTATCCCTTTTATACAAAATCAAGGGATGCAAACAAGCTACAGACCGTTAACATTCATGACTTTTCATAACTAACCTAATCAACCCAAACATAACAAAATTACAATGAGAATTATTTAAACTCAACGCCGTAATAAAATGATTGATCATTTTATTTACAAACTAAGGCCTTCAGCCTTCAAGATTTTCTTTGCCATATGTCTCTCTTGCAAAAAAATATTCCCTTACGATGCTTTCCTTTTATTTTCACCTGAAGTATTATTTGCAAAATATTTCCCCTTTTTTATCTTAAACATTTCCTGAATTATTTCGCAGCCCTCCAATTTTCCTTCTTGCGATATGGCGATCCATATGTATCATGCCTTTTATAATTGCTCCAGCTTGTAAGGCAACAATCCTTAAACTTTTAACATTCAAATCTAGAATAATATTATCAACATGACTGTCCCAATTTATTGAAATGCTCTATTCGAATTTCTCCATTACCTGCACCTGCCAACTGTATTAATTGGAATGTTTTCTGATTCTGAATATATATAATTCTTTCGGCAAGCTTCCTGGTCTCCCAATGCAGTTACAATTATAACAACAAAAATTCCTCATCTTTCAGTGTTTTAAGATGTCAACAAACTCTTTTACAGTGCCCACTTTGGTACGGATTGAAAGAATGTCGGTATTTGCT
The DNA here is from genome assembly GCA_018584345.1 of Thuja plicata. NCBI lineage: Eukaryota > Viridiplantae > Streptophyta > Pinopsida > Cupressales > Cupressaceae > Thuja > Thuja plicata. The sequence continues at coordinate 588,345 of MU228116.1, forward strand.
TGAGATTTTGGCTTAATTATATTTGCAAATCACCTTTTTCCCAAACTCATCTCTACAATTTGCGTCAATTCAAATGATAGAACATCTTTCTTCATATTCCTCATCAGCAGCAGTAGTATCCATGAATTCATTCTTTGTAAAAATCTTGCAAATATTTTGTTCAGTGCTCTTTCCCGTAAGAGAGGACTACAGTAGCTGACATAAATTCAATTAACAACCATTGCATATATTTGTCAAAGTAATCTCCAAGCAAGAAACTTGATATATATAGTATTTTAGTATGTTCCCATACACTGTTTTGATCTCATGTGAAGTAATTCTTTTGTGTATATTCTTCAATTGATTGCAGAATGTGTATTATTATTTTCTTCTTTTAAAATCCCAGAGATTATAGAGAAATAAAAATTTTAATTTCCCTTTTAACCGTTTTGGAGTAATTTCGTTGCCCACTAACCATACATCAGGGAGCCATAAAAATTGGAAAATGTTTATGATAATTCAAATAGAACATGGATTTGATTTCAGATTTTGAGCAACCCACCAAATTCTATATTTGCTTTGTAAACTGAGCTAGTTGCGAGCAATGTAAACATTAAATAAATGTATCAAACGAGTTCTGATCTCTGTGAAAATTAAAATGAAAGCATTTGACATTAAAATATTAGGTGGGTTGTCCTTTGATTATGCAAATTTGAAACTTTTTTGTGATGTGTTTCACGCCCAGGATCAGTGAGAAAATAATTATAAAGCATGTCATAACTTCTCCAATCTTCATGAAATCGCACAGGCACATATTCCCATATAACATGAAACCTTTCACCAAATTTTTTTCCAAGATCCTTTCTAAGCACGAAGATTTCAATTGTCAAAGTTGACAACTTTCCATTTCTGAAAATTGCATTGTTAAACTGTTTAAAACTGCACTTACTTTTGCTTTCAAAAACATGTCAAATGAGATGATGAAGATTTGTAGTCTGGAAAACAAGTTCATTTTCATATCAAGAATTGCAAGGACCAATCTATTTGATAAGATATTTGTCTGATTGAGAAATACTAATTCCCAAAGAAGGCTCTTTACTGATGTTGTCATCTTGCGAATAACAAATCTGCAAAAACTCCATTCAGTTTTAGCCAATGAAAAATAATAAACGAACTTGTATGTCTACATAATTTGGCATGGGGCTACATTGAGATGCATAAAATTGCATGAGGCTATTGAATTGGAAAGGATGAGCACAAGCATCGAGATGTTTAATCTCCAAAATGGCTAGTTGCAAGGATTTGTAATATGCAAGTTGTACACCTTAGGAACTTGCTTCTTAATAGAGGCATCAAATTTGATTCTGAGGGACTAAAAATGGATACACATACTTATTTATAGGTGACAAATATGATTTTAAGGGAAATTCATCTGTTGGGCGTGGGATTCACAAGCTCATTTTTATGGTTTTCACATTGAATGGGGTTCTAAATTTTGCCAAAATTTGCAGTCCCAACATAGTTTGTGAAAATATCAGGATAATTTCTTTTCTTATCATAATAATTCTAAGAAATAAATTATTTTATGAACTTGCAATATAGAGATTAACTTTTTAATGTTTCTATGTGGTCAATTGAGTGTTTATGTTAAGTGATTGGCTAGGTAAAATTTTAACTTGCTTGGTCATTGGGGCCATAGAAGCAATGTCTAGGAATGATATGTTAAGAATGCATCTATGAAGTAATAAATTGTGTAGTATACATGCAGTGGAAGTGTATCAAGGTAAATGTACTCCAAGGAGAATATTAAGGTAAGACACTAGGAATCAATTCTTCTACTAATCTCTCTCATAATTGTTTTGTATGATGTTTCAAAGGACAATGTCCTTGTAATGCAGTTCAATCATCAAAAACAATTCAGTTGTCAATATAATGTTTAAAGTTTAATCAAATTTTTATCCCCAAGATGTGGTGAAATTGGTTGATCCAATTAAAAAATGGTTGTATTGGAGGATACAAGAGCAACTTATTTGTCATATTTCTATTGGAGATGATCATATTCTTTGGCCTACAAATTGTGAAATTATAAACTATAGCCTACCATGGTCATCCCAATATGAGAGGATAAATTCATAGGTTAGATTTTGGTTGTAGGGCCATGAAGTCTGTAGGGCATTCCCAAGAATAATTGTAATGCTTATGTCTTCTATGACTCCTTTGGGATTAATAGTTGACCTATCTACCAACTCTAGTACAGTTGGGGTAGGAAACCAATTGGATATTTGCATTGTTTCCTTATGGATAATATTTATGACTACTTCTATAACAATTAAATTATTGTGTATAAGGATATTATTAGTGTATACATTGTCTACGAGTTTGTCAAAGTCCACATATTTGGGATCTACTTTTTTTTCTAACATGATAGCAGCAACCTATCCATTTCTTGAATAGTTTATGGATCTTTTTTTTATCTTGGAGTTGGCTTCTATAACACAATTCCTCGCTATTTTGTTATAGATAGGAACATCCCTTATGGATTGAAACAAGGGAATTTTTAAACAAACATTATTAACTGCTGCAAGAAATCAAATGCAAACTCAAGTTCATGATTTTTGGTATTTAAACTTTATGAAAATTGAGGTTCCTTGGTGATGATTTCCTTTTTCTAAAGATATTGGATTACATTATTTGGGTGTTAATTATCATCAATGGAAGGTTCTTTTGAAGGAATTTCCATCATTAGTGGATATTTAGGGAAGGGGGTCATATTTACTAAGCAAAGCTACACATTGTTAATCTCAACTATATAAGTTGAATACTAAAGGGTGGCATTAGATTAAGCCTATTGAACAAGTTTGTTATTAAGATCTGGTGTAGATTGGGCCACCAATTGGATTTCTCTAGGCAGAGTTTGCAACAAAGTTAATAGAACTAGTAGGATTTGAAAAAAATGGCTTGTTGTTGGGCCAAGGCCTATGGTTGTTTCAAGTAACTTGTGTTTACATAAGACCAAGGTTGATCCCCCTGTCATTGATTCTACTATGCAAATCGGGGTGGTTGCAAGTACTAGTAATTGTCAAGAAAAGGTGTGTCATAAACCTTGCATAATGTTATAATGGAATCCAATTATATTGTTCGTGGTACACCTAGGAGATCTAGGGATGCATGCATCGCATGGGGTTAAAATTGTGGCCACTTTATATGTTGTATGTAACATTAGGTTAAATATTTAATGTGAGTGTGCACATTGGAAAAATATTTAATATTGGAGAAACTTAGAACCAAAAAGTAAATGTGAGGAAAATTGGTTTTGTAAGCTTCTGATATTAGTCACATGGTTTAAGTAACACCAAGTTTATTAGTTTCATGCAAGATTATGTCTATAAAAGCAAGCACATGTGTAGCTTTTAAGGTTGGCTTATTGGAGGCCAGCTTGTGAGAGCATCTCTCATAGGTCACACATGTTAGGGTTTGAAACATGGCATGAGATTGTTCGTAACACGCCTATTCACATGGAGTGCGTGTAGAGAGCTTGATGTTTCAAAGGTATTCATGGAGACTTTATGAATAAATTGTAATATTTTTATTACTAAATAATACAAGTGTGATGGGTGCTTTTGGATGTTTTTATTTTACCTCTTGAGGTTTTTTCGAAAGTATATCTTATATCATATATGATTGTATGTTATCTATTCTTTTTTTTTCTTCATAAATTTCTCTTTTTGGGTTATGTGAAAATTCTCTTAGATGGATACAAATTTTCTTTCACTTGGTATCAAAACCATAGTTGTGTCTAGTAAAACACTTGTATGAGACTATCTAGTGCATAGTTAGATCTACAATTTTGTATAAAGAAACAAAGACACTACAAGGCATGAGGGTTTTGACTAAGTTGTTTTTATAGGTTTGAGGTTTTGGGGTTATTAATTCATAGTTATGAATCTAAGTTGAAAGTAGATTTTTTTTTCTAGGAGTTCATTAGGTTGTTTTTTTAAAAGAAAATTTCACATATGGCCTCCGGGAATAAAATGTACTCGCAATTGAATCTAGAAGGCCCGAGAGATCTTGAAAATAGACATAGAACTAGACCTATTTTGGCCACTTGAAAATAGGAAACATAATTTTTCCCATGCCCCTCTTGTATAATAGTATGATTTTGTAGGAGAGCGAAAAAATATATGTATTATACTTGTATTGAATTTTTTTATAAAAATTAATAAATAAATAAAATTGTGGTGGGGGTGACGATCCACAAATCCCCTATCTACTGCACATTATGCAAGTGTAGTATGTCTACTATAGGGGCTAGTGTATGATGTTAATTTTGTATTAGCCAACAATGGCCCATGGTTAATGAGTTGTCAAGCCAATGGAACTTTAAGCCTCCTAGCTCTAGCACCAATGTAATGCCCCATTTTTTGTCATTATAACATCTTTGAAGCTTTGACTTTCTTGAATAACACTAGGATCATTGTGAGTCTATTGATGGTTTTTGGGGCCAGTTTTGTCATTCCAAGTACATTTCAATCTTTTTGGAAGAATATTCTATTTTTAAAAGTACGAAGTTTTATTACATTGGATCACCAATGAGTTTCTAAGCATGTTGGTGTATTTAGAATTTACCTCTAAACTAATTTTGTATTTTTTGCAACTTTGGGTGGATGTTAGAAAAATAATTAAAATATTACATAGTTAAATTGTCAAAAAGTGAATTAAAAACCAACTTATGTTAAGTATTTATAAAGGTAAATTTTGAGTGAATAAAACACAGAAAAATACTTTATAAAATAAAGTCACTTTAATGAAGCAAAAAGGAATGCTTTTTAAAGGTGATTTTAAAAATACAAATTCTAAAATGTTCCACAAAGGTTTATAAAAAGAGACCAAAGAGACTTATTTGATTCATTGTGAGCATTAGATAGTTTATTGAAATCTCACTTGTGTAGTTGAGTAAATTTCTATCATTGCTTTCATCCACTTTTGCCTAAAAAAAATAAAAAAATCTATCGTTGCAAGATGAAAATCCTGAGGCAAAGATTAATTTTGGTGGTGAAATATTATTTCTAGAACAATACTATTTGATTTGTTTAGAGCCGCAGTTTGTACAAAAAATATTCAAAGGTTGATTTATTCATAATTCATATTTATTTGGAATGTTTGCAAATAAATGTTCAGAGAAAATCAATTTATCTTTTTTGGGTTTGTTAGGTTTGCAAGTACAAATTTATTTAAGTTTGCAAGAAATTATAAATGTTGTGTTTGCAAGTTAAAGAAGCATAAATTAAATATTAAATTGATTTTAGCTAAAAATTGTCTAAGTCATAAACTTCATATATATTGTTCAAAGCAAGGCAAGTCACAAATAAATCTTAACTTCCTTGGAAAGGCTGACCAAGGTCAAAATAACACTCCTTTTTTTCTAACCGCAACATCCCTATAGACTTTCATACCATATTTGGAGTTTATCGAAGCTAATGCCACTTTTAAAGAATTAAAGTTTGGCTAAAGAGGAATGAAAACCTAAAATCAAGGAGCTACTAACCTTATTTGTTGTTGAACCTTGTTTAGAGGCTTTCATTATATGTATGAAGTCTACCATACCTTCTTTTAAAGGAGCCATACATTTACTAGATAAGTTTGAATTCTTGTAGAAGTGGTTGTTTGACCAGTCAATAATAGATTAGATTTGAGAGGTTGATCTTCACATATAAATATTGAATTTTGATTGTTAATATTATTATTGAATGAAATATTTAATAATGGGAAGATCCATAATTACTAAAAATTACTTTTGTTATGCTATGCAATAATTTAAGTAAAAAAGTTGTAATCAACATTAGTAATATGGAAAAAATTATATATCTATTATATTATCAATGTCAAAATTGTGATCACATACAAACTATTTGATGAAATGTGTGTGAGCTAGAATAGGAAGTTCTACAAATTTGTTTGTGGAATTTTGAAAAATACAATATAATAACAACAGAGCATGCTTGATTATTTACATGACAATTTCAATTTTTTAGAAAATATTATATTTGAGATATTACAACCCAACCTCAGAAGACCCAACACTAGCTCCCACAACAAGGATATGAATATTTTATTAAACCTTTTTTTTACTATGTTTTAAATATATTGTTGAATCTCTACCAAAGGATGGCTTAGTGGGTAGTGTCACTTGGGTTACACCACCACATAGGTGGACCACCCAATCTGCCAACAACAAGCCACCTAACAAGTCTAATTTGGCATATTTTTAGTAAGCCATATCTTTATCCCAAAGTGTTAGATTGTGTACTTGTAATAGTTATTGAAATGGTATTTATGAGGAATGAATTGTGGTATTAATGATTTGCTCATATTTTGTTATTTTAATAGAGAGATTATTGTTGGATGTTAGATGTTCTTTTTATACTTAAAGAGGTCATAACTTTTGCATACAAAGCCACATTTTGGACTTCTTATAGTTGACAAAAAAACATGTTCAGAGCACTAAATAATGAATCAAGTTTGGAAATATTTTGGTGTGATTTACATTTTATTATTTCTATTTGAGTTGCTTATGGGTTATTGTCACTATGAAATTTTTGTAAGTTAATGAAAAATAGGATTTGGTGCTTGATTCATTGGATACTTACATATATATTTCTATTATCCTCATTTGACATAGTTATACGTATATTGTTGAATTTACATGTCACATTGTGAGATCTATGAATTGTGCAATGTTGTAGGCTGTCTATACTTACAAGTTGCATTTATGACTTGGATATGGATTGTCTATACCCATAAATGTTTTAGTGTTGATGAAGATTTTGATTTGTAACCTAGTTTAGTCACATGTTTCACTAGCGTTTTTGTCACTTATGAGGTGAAGAGATGGTGTTACTAGGCATATATATCTATGATGTGGGACCTATGCTTGTTTGCTATTTAATTCTAACACGTATCACTTGACGAGAGTTTGATGTTGGTATATTTGGTGGTGATCATGGTGCCATATATATTCCTTATGCCTTCGGTACTTAATGACATGATTGATTATATAAGCACATTAAAGGTCGCATTGGATTTATATTATTTTTTTGTGGTGTATCTTATTGTTTGGAGGTGGGTGCAAAGATGATGGGTCCTAAAATATGAGGCTTTATTGGATACCCATGTACAAGAAGTCCCCCCCAAAGAGAAGAATCCCCTCCAAGAAAAAAGAGAATAATCCCCACAAATAGAGAGAGAACACTCCCAAAAAGAGATAGAATAAAGAGGACTAAGAAGCCACTTCTAATGTAGACACATGTCACACCCCCGAAAAAGCTCACAATTGAAGGAACTTAATTTTAGTGAAGGGTTTGCTGAAGATGTTATAAATGAGTAAACCCACCTACTAGAAGGAAGGAGTCTATATAAGTATACCAAGCCTAATGGGCATATTTTAGGTAATAGAGAAACTTCCATAGATGGAAAATAAGTGAAGGATCCTAAACGAACCCCTATGGCTACTCCATGTATATTTTTTCTTGAAGGTCACCATGAATAAAAGTACCTTAACATATATCCAATGAATTTACCATCTATGAGATGCAACAATAGAAAGGACAAGTCAGATGGAATTTATTTTGGAAACTGGTGTGAATTTCTCAGAGTAGTCAATCCCAAAAATATCAAAGAGTCCTTTGACAACAAAGTCATCTTTATGTTTATCAACTAACCCATCTTAATAAAAAAATTTCCAATAGGCTCACTTGCATCAAGAAAGTTTTATTTTCTTAGTAAGAGGGAAAAGTTCCCAAGTGTGGTTCCTCTCCAAGGAATTGAACTCTTCCTACATAGTTTCATCCCACTCAAGGATACCTAAAGCTTCTCGAAAGGAATATGGATCAAAATCTGAAGGAATGAAGAGATTGATAAATTTCTTACTTTGTTCTTGTAGCATATGAGGGATTAACAACCTAATCACATGTTGACTCTTAAATTTGTCATTAAAGAGGTCATGAGACTAGAGAATCAAGAGAAGAATCATCATCCTCTAAATGATGACTATGGGAGGAGTGCAAATCCTCATCATCATTTTCACCATCTAAAGTGGACAATTATGAGTCCTCATATAAAGTAGGACGATTTAGATCCCCAAAAAAACTATCATCATGGTACAATGGCTCCAATACAATAGTGGATGGATAAGTGGTAGAAGAATAGATATAATTACTGTCCTCAAAATGAACACTTCTCTCAATGAACAACTCATGAGTGTTAGGATCAAGAAGCATGTAGCTTTTGACATCATTTGCGTGTCTAAAAAATATGTAAGTCTTTCTTTGTGGATCCATGGCCTTGCATTTTTATATTGAATGTGGGCCCATGTATGAGAACCAAACACTTGAAAGTGCTTAGTTGTGGGTTTCTAAACAATCCAAGCTTCAATGGGAGTCACTCCCTTCAAAAATATATAAGGGGCTCATTTCTAGATATAGAAAGCATATTTAATTTATTCTTCCTAATATGGCGGTGTCAAAGATTTGGAGTGTATCATACGTTTGTCCATTTTTTTAAAGCACCAATTCTTTTGTTCTAGAACTCCTTTCGGCTAAGGTCTCTAGGGAACTACAAGTTGCATCTCAATACCGTATGAAGAAAAAAATTGCTCAAACTTGTTTTTGGCTTATTCCCCCCATTACCTGTATGCATAAATTTGATAGATTTCTCATATTTTTCTCTACAAATGCTTTCAAGTCTAAAATTGAATCCAAGACTTCAAAATTTTATTTGAGAAAATATACAAAAGTGTATCTGAAAAAATCATCAATTAAGTTCAAACAATATTAGACTCTACTAAAATATATTTGTGGAAATGGCCCAACCGAACCGAATCACTACGTACCAAATCCAAAAGATAGGAACTTCTCCAAGCTTTTCCTTTGTCAAATTTCTCTTTTGGATGCTTACCAATAATGCATCCCTGATAAACTCCATTACAAAGGTAAACTTGAGGCAAGCATGTAACCATGTCATGTTTAATAATCTCTTGCAAGTAGTGGTTGTTTAAGTGGCCAAATTGTTGATGCCACAAGTTCATCACAATGAGTGAAAAAAAATAGATGAAGGAGGATGGGGAACAAAATAAGAAAAGACATAAAGTCATGATTGATGATGTTATCTTCCAATTGTGACTGTAGAATCATTTTACAGCTCATGAATTACCAATTGATTGGGGGATAACTCAACCCGCTTTCCTAAACCTATGTGAGTGATATGATATATTGATAGGAGATTAGTTGATAATGAGGGAAAAAAACATAATGGAACATGTTTCATCCCCCACATCAACAAACACTCTCCCACACACCCCAATAGGAGTTTAATCACCCATCAAAATATAAGGCATAAAAAATGGCTCCAAGGTTGCAAATTCATCCTTTGATGAAGCCATCTGATGCAAGGCACACAAATCACAAACCCAAGTGGATGGTGTTGAAGAAAATACTACAAGGTTCTTTCCCTTTCCTTTCCTCTTGTTGTTTTCCATAGCCTTGATAGACCCCTCATTTGAACTCTATTTTAGTACTATTAGAACATTGATCTTATTCCTTTCAATAATGTGTGTCAAGTGATCAATTTTCTTCTTTAAACATTTATGTTCATCATGACTAGGTTTTTTAGAAGAGGCACATTTTACCTTATCTTTCTAAGGCTTGCCACCATTAGAATATTGCGTCTCATAAGCTACTTTTGGGTTTGGTTTTTTACCCTTCTTCTCTTTGCTATTATGTTTTCTTATCCTTATTGTTACTACTTTGTCCTTTCTATTATTTTGTGCCTTTGTTGGTAATCGGGGCATGTGACTCAAAGGATTTTAAGTGTTCATCTGGATTAGTTTATTTTCCCCCTATGTGAGAGAAATAGAAAATTCATATAAGGATGGAATGGTAATTTGAGACCTAAGCACATTATAAGTGTCCATCTAGATTAGCTTATCGGTCCCTTGTGTGAGAGAAATAAGAAATCATACAAGGATGACATGGTAAATTGAGTCCCAAGTGCACTCTTAGTAGCATAGAAGGTAGAAACAAGTACTAAATATTCAGAACTTAGGTTAGAGGGAATACTAAGAACCAATTGTTCATCTTTATTTTCAATTCCATGTTTTTTAATTGTAGCTTACTAATTTCAATTTTGTGAAGAAATATTGGATTATGTGAAAATTGTTTGGACTTAAACTTATGAGTTCATTTTCCAACATATGATCCCTCATTGAATCTTGAGTTCAAAATAGAGTTTCTAACTTTGTCCATATTTCATTAGGAGTTCATATGAAAGAGTAAATTAGGAGAAACATACAAACACAAAGTTCCATATGCTTCATCCCATTTATTAAACCACTTAGGCATTTTTGCAGTTAGAATAGGATCAATTCGAATCTAGTTGTTACCCTATGCAACCCATATTTTCCTAAGTAGATTTTCATGTGTGACTTCCTCTCAAGATAATTATAAGGAGTTAAATAGGAACTATTGTTGGATCTATAATGCAAACATATATCTACGAAGCGCTGAAAGAAATAAAACACCAAAATACCAATATAGCTCCATCCACTAGTAAATTTTACCCTATTTTTCGATGAGGAATAGTCAAATGTTCGACACCCATTTGTCGCACAGACGACTATAACTGTTGTCAAACTTTTTTCATCACTTATTCGATAGGAAAACCCATCGTTGACATATCGACCTACTTAGTGGTTGAATTGTCGACCGAATCTTCACCGAAAAAATTGCTTGAAGCTGGAAGAATTGCAGATCAAACCTTTTATCTAAGCGACCAATGCTCGCCGAAATTCCTACCACCTTTGGTTGCAATTAACATCGAACATATAGCAGTCTCGTTGAAACATCAAACACAGTGTGTCGCTTGTTTGACCACAGTTGGTCAGAATCAACGTCGAACACATAGCAGTCACATCAAAACATCGTACACAGTGTCTCATTTTGTCGACCAACGTTCGTCGACATCGACGTCGAACACATAGCATTCTCGTCGAAACTACTGATATTAGAATGTCAAAAAAGTGACCAATACTAATTTTTGGTTTAATAT
>MU228116.1:613414-627763 GCA_018584345.1 Thuja plicata
GTGTACAAACAACAAGTTGGTTTGAAGTTCCAATGGTTAATTTATTTGCTATTCCTCCTCCCTACTAACAAATGGTCAAATGGTCAATGGGTAATGCAGTGAAATGTTTGACCGAGTGCCTCATAGTGTCCAAGATCAACATTCATTGCAACCAAATAATAGGTGAGTCAAAATCCAAATCAACGTCTCTGCAAATTCTAGGTTTGTCACGATTCATTTGCTAGGTTTGTCACACAAAATCCATATGAAATTTATTCATCTCATATGAAACAAAGAAACCCTAATTGGGTTACTCAAATTGAAAACTAACAGCACTTCGTAACCCATATTTTTGAAAATTGACAAATAGTTTAATGTCAGATAAACACAATACAAATAGAATGAGAACACATGTAAGTCTATAAACTGTTCATCGATACCAACCTAATTTTGTGTAAGTCTAAAACAAATTTGCTTTATGTTTGATCACGCATAGATGGTGTTGGTTCAATCACTTCAATGCATATGTACTCTGTGCCTTCTATTCGTGCCCTCCTTCAACTCTTCTTCCCTGCATAATCACAATGAATTGAAATGAAACCTTTTTTTTAAAGTTATATTGATCGTGTTTGTCCCAATTAGGACAAAATTTCCTGGTTGTTGTAATTCCAACCAACACGGGAATGGATTAAAAAAAAAATCAAAGTTTTCCTTCCATATTCTGACCACGCAAAACAAATGTAATGCATGGTGGGAAATTTAGGTCAAAATTTAGGGTCAAATTTACTAGTGATCCTTTACACTAGTCTTATAATTCACCCTCCCCCCAAAATATTACAATTTTTGCAACTTTATAGCATAGTGTGAGGATAAAGCTTTTCTCAAATTACAATAGTGTTAAGGCCCACAATGACCAAAAATGCAACACCAAATCTAGAAAAAATAGCTACATAGCTCTTCTTAACACCAACTTCAACATGCAATATTTAAAAAGAATGAAAAAAATTTGATTATGCCTACCTATAAGGTAGAAAAATTGTAGGATCCAAAGTGTAGGATAAGAAATGAGGGTGTGTGTTTGCAAGTGGATCATTTAACATAAAAGACCTTACATTTAAATATGTTACGGGGGTAAATAAGATGTGATCCTTCTATCCTTAGATATGCAAATGAAAGATCCAAATTGATTAACCCAAAAGGAAGGATTAATGCATAACAGAATCCATCAATCAGAAATAAGAATAAAATGGAAGATCTTAAGTACCCGTTTATTTATTTGAATGTGAAATAGATTTATATATATTGATAACCTTAATTGAATTGAATAGGAGAAGTGTACTAACCTTGAAATATTGCAGATCTGAAGATTTCTATTTTCTGAAGCCTGTGTTGAGTTTTTGGAAAATCTACGAGCAGATCTGGAATAGAAGCGCAGAGATGAACAAAACCCAGAAATATTTTTCTATTATAAGATAGTTCCAATTTGTACCCTCAAGTCAATGTCACCATTGGCCAAAATTTCCGATTGTGCCCTTGGGAAGAATCGACCTAAAAAGTCTCAGACTGAAATTCTATTTTTGGATCCCAGAAGTTTGTTGAAAAGGGTATCCAAATCTCCGTCCCAATTTGTTGTTTTGAACTTGTACCTAAAATAAAAATGGTTTTTTTGTTGGGTGGAGGGGTTTTCCTTGGTCAAACCCTGGTTTTGGAATTAACCTCAAATATATAATTGAAATTGTAGAAATAAACAAAGTAAATGAAACAATTCACCTTGCTCATGTAAAAGGTCCTTGTGGAGGATTCAAATCCTTGAGCCCACAAGTATGGATGCACCAAATGGATGTAGAATGTAGAATGTAGAATGTTGGATGCCTTCAATCAATTGCTTGCAGATCTTCAACACAAATCTTGAATGGGTTCTTGAATTGGAAGAGGCTTGGAGGAATGTGGATGGAGAAATCTTCAACAGGAGGGCTCCATGGAGCTTGAATCCTTCAATGGCCACCAATGGATCTCCTTGATGAAAATGATTTCTTGAGAAGTTCTTGAGAAATGGATGAATGCTTCAATGGCTACTTGGCTTGCTTCAAATCTTGCTTCTTCACCTTTGGAATTCACTCTTCAAGTCTTGAAAGTTTTTATGATTCTTGATTATGCTTAGCTTAGAGAAAATGAGAGGAGAAAGCTTCCTTTTATATGAAACTAGGGCACAATCTTCTAGAGAGGCCGAAAAAGGAGAATTAAATTCTAATTAGACCCATGCCCCTAGAAGAGGACCTATATTAAATATAATTTAGGATTTTTTGTCCCGAAGTCCAAAACAGCCGACCCATAAGCGGGTTTTAACTTTTTCCAAAGACTGACATCCGAAAACCCTAAGATTTTGAAATTTGAATGCCGGGCTTGGAAAAGGTCAATTGTGACCTAGGTCAAGGTTGAGGTTGACCTTGACCCTGAGGTCAAAATCCCAGTTTCTCAGTCTGGGGTGCTAGAAATAGATTGGAAAAAGTAGAAATGGGGCAGAACAGGGGGATAAAGCCATATCAAAGTTAGGAACCCATTCAAGGTGCTTGACATGACCCCAAACCACTTACTCAAAAGGTTAAACTAGTCTACCATGGAATTTCTTCCATTTTCTGACTATACATTTAGCCCCCACTTTAGCAAGAGTATGGACTCAATACAAACTCTTGGTAAAGGATATCATAAATAATAGGTAATATTATTAGAATCACAAGGGACAAATAAATCCTCAAGCCCCCAAGGGACTTAGGTCTTTATCAACCCTAAGATCATGATAAGAGAGACATTACCAGTTAAGGAGAAAGAGAGAGAGGGTATGGTTACCTCGCCCAATGAGAACTTATGTCCCATTGTGAACCACACAAGGAAAAAGTGTAACTGGAAAGATGGAGTTGAACCGCCTAGTGAATGTGGCTACTCACTAGTCAACCCATCAGGGAGATCTATTCTTAAGGACACCTTCCGACATAAGGGATCAAAACATTGTAATTTGAAACTGGAGGGATCAAGAGATTCGTGTGAATTTAAACTAGAGGGATCAGGAGATCCTAAAAAGTAAAATATCCATGCTTTAAGGATTAGTCTTTAATCCATAAAGGGAAAAGGTTTTAAGTTTTGAAAATATTTTGAACGTGCGTGTGTGCAAAAAGTGAGTAGAGCATATGCCCCCATGTTAAATTCATTGCTAACACTTTAACAGGAGAAATGGCTTTGACAGAAGCATAAACAACTCTACTGATTATGTTTCCACTACAAAATGCCCCCAAATGAAGACAAATCAAGGGAAATATCACATAAACATACAAAGAACACAGAAGGGATCTAGCTATTGTGGGGTCAGTATGATCATAAGATAACATGTACATATAGATATGAAAAAATGAATTGACATTATTCCCCAAAGAAAGTAGAACTACAATCACAATGGAGGAAAGAAAACTCAAGAGTTGCGAAGAAGAGTCTTTTTGGACCACAACATGGAGACCAAAAAGAATCAGTGCTACCATGTCGCAGATCTAAGAAGACTACACAAGGAAAATGTTTACTAATAATAGGACAAGTACAACATAACATGAAAACAACATATAGAAGAATAGAGATACATATAGAGGAATTATGCAACAGGTTTGATTCCTTTATCACCTTGCACCAACAAAGTAACAAGGGTCGTATAAAAGAGTCTAACAAACATTTAGAAAACACATTACGAGAGAAGCATAGTACAACATGCAAACACAAAAATGGTTTCCATGAAGGATAAATCCATCAAGCACATCGCCTACTCTCCCCATCCCGATTTATGTCATTAAGGGAAGGTGGGAAACTCGCAAGAGGGACTACATCCAATACAGTAGGAATAATAGCCAGTTCCAAACAAGCCTCTTGAGAATCACGTTGTTCGATACTAGGTGTAATTGTCAATTGAGTTGAAAGCATATGAGGTAAATCAGTGTCAAGATCAATGGTCTCATATTCATCACTAAGATCAATAGGATCATCTAAAGTATCCTCCTCATTAAGATTAATTAAAATAGGATCTAAGATGCGAATAGGATCAGCATACTCATTAATCTTAACATCATTGTGAATATTAACTTATTCCAACACATCAGGCATAGGTTGGTCAAAAGAAGGTAAATAATTTTGAAGAAGAGAAGCACTGGCCCTAGCATTAGCTCTACACTTATTACGACGTTCATTAGCAGATTTATTATGTTTTTCTTTGTTTGACACATGTGGAGAACTAGGAGAAAAACCATTGATTCCTTCACAGGTTCTATAGGAGGATTGGTAGGATTCATTGTAGGCTGAGAAGCAACACTGGGAGGTTGAGTAATAGAGATAGCAGTAATGGATAAGGGATGTATAGGAGTGTGAAAAAGACCACGGTTAAGATCTATCTAAGGCATGCTTAATTTGACAATATTGCGATGTTTATAGGCTTGATATGAACAAAAAAGGTTGTCAGGGCAAGGAGGACATGAACTAGGTAATGAGGGCCAAAATAAATCCAGAGTAGCACAATCTCTAGGCCTAGAAGGTTGATATAAACTATGATTAATCATTTTTACTTCTCCATTATGAATGAACTTAAGACATTTATGAATAGGAGAAGCAATAGCATGCATAGTAGTTATCCAAGGCAAACTGAATTTGACTTGAAATTGGTCAAATGTAGGAACAACAATGAAGGTAGTTTCTACAACCTTGCCACAAAGTTCAATGGGAAAGTTAATAGAACCAAGTGCACGATAGACAAAACCATTACAAGTTTGGATCCATGCATCTGATGGATCATAACAATCAAGTTGTAGGCTTTTCATAAAAATATTTTCCTCGGTAATGACATTTATTAAAGATGTGGGATCAACAAGACAACCACGCATAGGTATCTTAGAAATCCTAGCATAAATATAAATGGTACCATCAGAGCCTTAATAGTCTCAGAGTCATCAAAGGTAATTGAAATTTCGCGAGGTCATTTGTCCTTAATTTGTTTTTGAGGTTTAGATGGAACCTAAAGTTGAGGTAGAGGTGAAGGATCCTGAACAATAGGTTGAGATGCAACAACTCTCTCTACATGATTAACAATGTGATTAAGATCATCCATTTTCAAATCATAAACAATATCCATAGAAGATGGTTGAGCGATGGTATTAGTATCATGTGTAGGTAGAGGATTCGTATAGATTTGAAGGTTTTGATTAGGAGGAGAGACAGATTTGTTCCCCTTACCATCAAAATTATCAATAGATAAGGCATTAGAGTCAATTAAGTCTTGAACTTTATGCTTCAGAGAATAACATTTTTCAATATCATGGCCATTCTGGTGATGGTATTGGCAAAAAGCTTTAGAATCAAAGGATTTTGAACCTATGGTAGTAGGAAGGAGAGGTCAAATAGGAGGCAAGGTAATCATATTAGCACTTATCAACCTACTCATAATGGAATGTAAATATTTAGAGAGAGGAGTAAACATACGATTCATACGGAAAATAGTGGATGCAGAAGTGGCATTGTGAGATGCAACATCAACTTGATCAGCAACCACATTCGTTTGTTTATTAATCTTGACATAGTTGTTAGGTTTCTGAAATTTATTAGGATTGGGAGAATTGTCACTCTTATCAACTAGAACAGGAGCCATTGGAGTGTTGCTCTCAAATCGACTCACTTGTAATTGATAATGATGAAGTGCTGCACAAAGTTGTTGAAAAGAGGTAAATTCAGTAAGTAGAATCTTATCTCCAATATGCTTTTGTAAATTTGAAATAAACATGTGTTGAATATCAATATTAGGAACATGATAATAAATCTAAGCATACAAATGCTTAAATCTACCAATGAAATCAGTCTAGCTTTCCTTAAGTTTTGTTTACAATGCATTAAATTAGTTAAGGAAACTTGCAGACCAATGTTATTTTGAAATTGTTGAGTGAAGGTATTAGCAAGTTTAGGAAAAGAATCAATGGAATAAGGAGGTAAAGAACAATACCATTGCAAAGAAAAATGGAATAAAATCCTATGGTCATGAGCATAATCACTACAAAGGATTTGAAATGTTTTAACATGAGTAATATGATCACCTTTACCATTGTAATTCTCTAGACGAGGCATATCAGCTTGTTGAGGAACAGTAGCACGAATAATGTCTAAGGATAAGGGTCTACCCATGTCACATGTAGGAATGCTAAACTTGGATTGAGTTAAGGATGCAAGTTATTGTTGTAAAGATGACATAGTCTTAGCCAAATTGATAATTGTGGAATCATTAGAAGACATAGGTGGCATAGAAATATTGGGAACACTAGGGAAAGTGTAGGAAGCAGCAGGAATAGAAGACACAACTGGTGGAACATTGGGAGCCACAGTTGGAAGGGGATTAGTATAAGTAAAAGGTACACTATGGTATGAAGGTTGTGAGGTAGGTAGAGATACCAGTGGAACACTCATAGGAATAGATGAAATTGGGAGAGATGTAGTCATCAAAGGAGGAGTATAAGTAGGAATTCTAGGTAAAGGAAAAAAAGAAGGTCCCTCACTAGTGATAGGAGTAAATCCTAGATCTTGATCTTCTTGTGCTAAAGGTTTAACATTCAAATGCACAATATGAGTGATACCATGCAAGAGATTAATACCTTGATCACTATCATGAAGGAATTTATCAAGAGCCTCTATAGCTTGAATGGAATCTTGATTATGGTTTCTTGAATAAGCCAATTTCCCATTTTATCAAGTTCGGTTGAAAGTTTTTGCACTTGTTCAGGAGGAACTCTCAAAGTATCTTCCTCATCATGAGATGAGTGAGAAGAGTTATGCTCCATAGAAGGATTGGAATCATGAGTATTCAAGTTTTCATCCAGGATACTATGGAAAGGAGAGGAAGATTCGGGATCAAAGGAACCTATGAGTCTACGAATTCTTCTAACCGGGATACTATAAGTAGGACTAGAAGTAGTAAAGCTCATACACCAATGCAATGCAAATGAACCAATTTAGAAAACAAAGAGTGTGATTTTAATTTTTGAAAGGGAAATAAAAGAACATAAAAGGAAGCTAATCTAATATGCATGCAAGATCTAACATAAAATATGTAAATCTAACACCAAAAAGAAAGAGTTGTCTATCGCGGGTTCACCAAAATGTAAGGTAGAAAAATTGTAGGATCCAAAGTGTAGGATAAGAAATGAGGGTGTGTGTTTGAAAGTGGATCATTTAACATAAAAGACCTTACATTTAAATATTTTATGGGGTAAATAAGTTGTGATCCTTCTATCCTTAGATATGCAAATGAAAGATCCAAATTGATTAACCCAAAAGGAAGGATTAATGCATAAAATAATCCATCATTTAGAAATAAGAATAAAAAGGAAGATCTTAAGTACCTGTTTATTTATTTGAATGTGAAATAGATTTAGATAGATTGATAACCTTAATTGAATTGAATAGGAGAAATGTACTAACCTTGAAATATTGCAGATCTGAAGCTTGCTATTTTCTGAAGCTTGTGTTGAGTTTCTGGAAAATCTGAGATTAGATCTTAAATAGAAACGCAGAGATGAAAAAAACCAAAAAATATTTTTCTATTCTGAGACAGTTCTGATTTGTACCCTCAAGTCAATGTCACCATTGGCCAAAATTTCTGATTGCGTCCTAGGGAAGAATCGACCTAAAAATTCTCAGACTAATTTTTTTTTTCAGATCCCAGAAGTTTGCCGAAAAGGGTATCCGAATCTCCGTCCTTATTTGATGTTCCGAACCTGTACCTACAAGAAAAATGGTTTGTTTGTTGGGGGGAGGGGTTTTCCTTGGTCAAACCCCAATTTTGGAATTAACCTCAAATATATAATTAAAATTTTAGAAATAAAAAAAGTAAATGAAACAATTCACCTTGCTCATGTAAAAGGTCCTTGTGGAGGATTTGAATCCTTGAGCCCACAAGTATGGATGCACCAAATGGATGTAGAATGTAGAATGTAGAATGTTGGATATCTTCAATCAATTGCTTGTAGATCTTCAACACCAATCTTGAATGGGTTCTTGAATGGGAAGAGGCTTGGAGGAATGTGGATGGAGAAATCTTTGACAAGAGGGCTCCATGGAGCTTGAATCCTTCAATGGCCACCAATGGATCTCCTTGATGAAAATGAGTGCTTGAGAAATGGATGAATGCTTCAATGTCTACTTTTCTTACTTCAAATCTTGCTTCTTCACCTTTGGAATTCACTCTTCAAGTCTTGAAAGTTTTTATGATTCTTGATTATGCTTAGCTTAGAAAAAATGAGAGGAGAAAGCTTCCTTTTATATGAAACTAGGGCACAATCTTCTAGAGAGGTTGACATAGGAGAATTAAATTCTAATTAGACCCATGCCCTTAGAAGAGGACCTATATTAAATATAATTTAGGATTTCTTGTCCCGAAGTCTGAAACAAACGACCCGGAAGCGGGAATTAACTTTTTCCAAAGACCGACATCCAAAAACCTGAGATTCTAAAATTTGAACCCCGGGCCTAGAAAAGGTCAATTGTGACCTAGGTCAAGGTCGAGGTCGACCTTGAACCTGAGGTCAAAATCCCATTTTCTCAGTCTGGGGTGCCAGAAATAGGTTGGAAAAAGTGGAAATGGGGCAGAACAGGGGGATAAAGCCAGATCAAAGTCAGGAACCCATTCAAGGCACTTGACATGACCCCAAACCACTTACTTGGAAGGCTAAACTAGTCTACCATGGAAGTGCTTCCATTTTCTGACTATACACTAACATAAGTGAACTCTCAATTTTGTCTTCCCAACCATATCTTGTTCGTTGAAATCTGATACCTGAGGCAAAAGTTATGAATTTTTGCAAAACTTAATTAATTCTAAAGGAATAACTTTCTCGCAAAAAAAACTTCTAATTTGACTTCTTTAAAATCTATTCACTAACTGAAAAACATAAGATAAACCTTAAAAAATTGAGTTGCAAAAGGAACCCATAAAATGTTTTTGATTAGCAAGTAGAAAATGAATTAAATTCAACCTTAATCCAGGAAAAAAATGGTCACTCAACACTTTTTGGATAGTTAATTTTTCTAAATCTACTCAATATTTGCAAAATCGAATAGATACCCATATTTTTTTCATGGTTAAGAAATTAACCCAAAAATAGTTTTTTGATCTAACTAGCAAAAGACACAATTCTAATGCAAAAATGAAAATGCCTCCAATCTTTCTCTAATTATATGTACTCTAATTTTGATGAAATGAAATGAAAATCTAAGTTTTTTGAGCCTTTTGGATGATATAGAACAACTGAAAAAATCCACTATGATTCCTAGAATGATGCAAACGACTTGACTTTACAAAATATTTGCACAAAAATCCCAGCGATTAAAATTTTCCCTCAAACATTTTTTACTCTCAAGTTCATATGAAAATGCAAGAGAAGAGCATACTGGCTTTTTGGTACAAATAAGGAAACTAAACCTATTCTTGCACTAGAATAGCTTTGATACCATGTTAGAATTTAAAAAATTATAACCAGAATAACTAAGTAGAAATGACTAGACATAAAACTGTGAGTCTAAATGATACAAGATTGAAATAACACATGGTTATCCACCAAGAGAGAACTATAATTGGGTGGCTACAAGAAGTTGAGTCCCACTTTTGGGCAAAAAGTGGAAGTGTTTTCCCTAGTTTTCAAATTTTCTATCAATTGATTTCAAAATTTGAGGCACTTAGAGATTGAATCTCGTAACAATCCACTAATAGAAAATGTAGTGCTCGGAGTCTAGTTTTTAAATATGTAATTTATTTTAATACCCACATGGTACAAAATATATTTTAGTAGGCATGTTTGAAAACCCTTTTTTCAATATGCATGTTTCAGGACCATACCTCACATGTGTACGACCACCTTATTTTGAAGTAAATACATTAATTTTTCTAAATCCTTCTGGGGGAAGGTACCTAACACATCAAAGATTGGTCATAATATTTTTGATTTTTTTTTAATTGAATATTTTTTTTATTAATTTTTAATTGAGTATAAAGTACATTTTCAAAACCTCTGGTGTATGACCACCATAATTTGATGAAAATTTCACTTTTTTGGGATTATTTATTTTAATTTGAAGAAAATTCTATGTAGATTGGTCTCATATAATTCATTTTTTCAAAAACCTAAAATCAGAAAAGTTATTAAAATTTTAGTTAACCTTACTATTTCAGCTTTAGGTACCACTTTGGCATGATAATTATCGTAAAAATACTAAAATTTTTCATATCACTATAAAAATTATATTTTTATAATCTGTACAATATCAACTGAAATGGTTTTTCGTTTCATCTAAAAATGCATTCAGGAAGACCTCCGAAAAATCATGACAAAGCGCAAATTTTATTTTTAAATGCCTTAGCCATATTTTTGCAAGGCCAAGCACAAGCTTGGTGGGATCAAGCCTTTCTCGAACCAAAAACCAAGGTAGAGGTACATTCACCACTCCTAATTTTTAGAAACGGGCACCAGTTATTCAAAATTCAAAAAATGGGTGTCTGTTTCTATTTGGACCATTGAAACTGAAATAGGCACCCGTTTCATTTAAATAACAGGTTCCCATTTCAAAAAGATCCATTGGAGACAAAAAAATAGTTATGTGGGTCTGATCTCAATGATTGATGATTATTCAATCATTTTAATGACATATCTGTGTTGCAGAAAGAATATTTTGAACCAACATTCTCTTTTCTTGTCTTGTTTTTTGATCTGACAAGAAGGGATTAATTTGGATTCAAATTTTGGTGCAAGCATGGGATCAAAGAAATGCAGAAAGAGGCAAAGAAAGCTTCTAACATCTGATGAGGTTTCAGCAAATAGAGAGAAAGAGGCAAAACAACAATGAGAAAGAAGAGCGAGAATTCAAAACCTGGATATTTTTGGAGCATCGAGTTCAACAATTGGTTCAGAAGATGAGAATAATGAGGACACCATGATGGATGCAGAGGTTGAAGAAGAAAATGCAATAGGAGCAAATTTAGGTGCATTTTCTAATTCAGTGTTGGATAGAGGTATGTCTTCATAGCCAAATGAAACTTATTGTGATAAAGAACTTGATCTTTTTGTAGAAGCGGGTTACTGTTTAAATCGTTTAGATTTTCATCCTGAAAACAGAGTAACATATTATATTGCACATGAAACACCACAAATTACTAATGTTAATCATAATGATAAAGGAATTGAAATTCAAACTCCAATTGAAAGTGAAATTCAAACCCCAATTGAAATTGGCAATCAAACGACAATTGAGATCAGCAATGTGGATGTAGACATAGAAACACCAATTGAGAAAGAAAACCCTTTGAATGATAATGAAATGATTGAACAATTTCAAATTAAAAGTGATGTGCTAGACAATTTGCGTGGTTTGGTTTCATGGAGACAGATTAGGACATACGCGAGTAGATTGTTTAGATGATTTTTTATAATAAGAAATTTGGGTTTCAATGTCAATTAATGTTACAACTAATTAAAATGCGTTAAATACGAAAAGTGATGAAGAGGTTAGGAATTTATGTGAAATCCAAAAAGAAGGATGAGTCTCTAAAACAAGTTGTAACAACAGTTTCTAGTGCCTGAGACACAATCGGAAAGAAAATTCATTTTAAAGATAGGAATGTGTTACAAAAAGCAATAACAACAGCTCTAGTAAACAAAACTACTTTTGATAAAAGAATGATGAGAAACATAAGTGGATATCTTAATATTCATCGTAAAACTTTAGCGAGAGCTATAAAGAGAAGATTTAACTTTGAAAGTGATCCAGCAAACCATTTGTGGAGCTTTAGTGGTAGACTCCCAAGGTCTGACATGAAACTTACTGGTGAAGTCAAAAATTTAATTGAAAACTTTTGGCATGATAATACAAGAGTATCACCTAATGCTAGAGACATTTTTAAATTAAGAGTTGGCTCAAAAATTTTTGATCCACATCCAAAACATATTTTTGATATGAGTCAAACTGAATTGTATAAAAAAATTGTGGATGTTAAGGTGTTAACTTTTTGTATTAGTCAAAGATCTTTTGAAAAATGTAAACCATGGTATGTAAGGATTAACAAGGAAAGAGTAACGTGTTGTTGCAAAATTCATGTTCAATTTTGTTATCATTATGATGTATTTCGATCTATTTTTTCTACCATGCATACTAATGAAATATTGCAGGAATGTGGTATAAATATACCACCTCAAACTGTAAAAGAGTTTATATCAGGTTTGTTTTGTAGCCCACCTAATGAGAAATTTTTTCTTTTGAATTCATGTGTTTCTGGTGTATGTGATGTATGTGGCAATCTTAAATTTTTAGATAAATGTTTGCATGAAAATATTTCAATTGATTTTGGTCATCAATTAGTTGATGTAAAAATATTTACAACTATTGAGTATCCATTCAAGGACAGAAAGGTTGGAAAATGGTGTGATCTAATTACTAAAAAATTTAGTGTTCATGCATTTATGAATGAATTCAAGAGAAAGGTTATACCTAAATATGTGAAACACTCTCAAAATGCTAGATGGCTTGATAAAAAATTTTGCATATGCAAGAATACATTTCCAATTGGTCGTATACTTTCAGTTGTTGACTTTGCAGAGAACTACACGCTTGCACCACAAGATGAGATCCAATCACAATATTATAATTCAATGCAAGTAACAGTATTTGTTCATATTATCTATAGGAATGCACGTGATAGTACATAAGAGGATAGAAGAATTTTGAGAGAGTATCATTTCTATATGAGTGATAATAAATTGCACTCATCAGATTTTGTCCAGTATTGCTTCAAGAAATTTTATGAGAATTTAAGGGAGAGAGAAATTCATATAGCACAACATCTAATACGGCCAGATAATATCACAGGGAAATTCAAGAATGCTAGAATATTTTATTGGTTGAGTATGACACATAAGAAAATTAATGTCCAACATATTTTGAGTTTTTTTAGGTTGGACATGGTAAAGGAGAACACAATGGTGCAGGTGCATGTGTTAAGAGAGCCCTATGTAGAGAGCAACTCAAATTTGAGGAAACGGAAAAATTTAAAGATGCACGTGCAATTGTTGAGTGGTTTAAAACAAGTTTATCCACAGAATCAAGTTAGAAATCTACAATCAGACGTTTCTTTTGGCTAGTTGAAGAGAATAATATCCTTTCAAGATATGATTGTGATACAATCAGTGGTAGTGGTAAATGAAATTCATTTATGAGTTCTAATTCTAACACTTGGACTGTATGGACTAGGGAGCTTGTATGTTTTTGTCAATTTTGTGTTGCAGGTGAATGGGAAGAATGGGAGAATATGGAATGGGTTGAAGAATGGAAACATAAATCCTTAACACCTAGTGATCCACAAGATCAAGATGATATAAGAAATGAAGACTTAAATAATGCATTTGCATCAAAATATTATGATCGTGTTTCAGACCTCATACAACCTGGTAATTTGATTCAATTTCTTGTAAAACTTTAAACTATATTATTAATGTATGTCATATGATTTATGTTTGTATTAGAATTATATGTCTAAGATTTTTTATTTGTACATGTACTTAATTTTTTTTGTAGGGCATGTGTATGTTGTTGTTGTACCCAAGGATAATGAAGAGCAGACTGATTATTAGCTAGCTCGATGTGTACAACCTAAGAAAAAATTGATATGTCATGAAGTAGATGATGATGGTTTTGAGTATCCAATTGGGTTTGTTGTGGTTGTTGGTACATGGCTACACAAATACCTAACAAGAAGGAATGGTTTTCCAGGTTTTGAAGACTACCAATCAGAAAAGAAGATTATACATTATTCTCATTTGGTAGTGGCAACAAATATCAAATTGGAAAGATACAAAGGGAGACCTTCTAATAAAATATTATGGACACTTTCAATGGAAGACCATGAGGCAATCATAGATGTATTGTAGAAAAGAGAGGATGTTGATGGGACATTAGGTTGAATCAAATTTATACATGTAAGTTTTTGTTAATTATTATATTTTTATATGTAGACATGACTTCTTTCAAGTATCATAAATGTAGATCTAATTACTTTGGTTTTTAGGTGTCAAGTATATAAATGGATGTAACATATCAGACAACTTGTGCGATTTACAACTTTTGGCTAATCAAGGTTGTAATTCTAGGTAAGTGCAATTCATTTATCTAACTTTTGGATCCTAAAAATGAAATTTATATTTAAATGCATATTTTCTAACATTTCAACATTCATTTTTATGATGCAGGACCTCTAGAAGAACATGTAGACATGAACTATTTATGAAGTTCAATGTACACTTGTATTCGTCCAATTTTGGT
>MU228116.1:627813-663073 GCA_018584345.1 Thuja plicata
TATGATGCAGGACCTCTAGAAGAACATGTAGACATGAACTATTTATGAAGTTCAATGTACACTTGTATTCGTCCAATTTTGGTTTTATAAAATACATGAACTATTTATGAAGTTCAATGTACACTTACATAAATTCATCTAATTTAGGTTTTATAAAATACATGAACTATTTATGAAGCTCAATGTACATTTGTATTCATCCAATTTTGGTTAAATAAAATACACGAGATCACTTTTCTTCATGTCCAATTTTGTCAATTACAGTTGATATTTAATTTAATTACAATTGAATTTAGTTATTCAAGTATGTATCCATATTTCATAGTTCAAATTAATATGTCATGGTTTTAAAAGATAGATGGTATTTTTATGGTTAATCTTGAAGTCAATACTAGTTGCATTTATATATAGTTTCATGTCAATTAAAATCAATTGCTCTTGTCAATTACATGAAGAAATAATTACTATTAACATGATAAAATTATGTATTTGATATTTAATTAGAATTGATTACATGTAAACTCACATAAAATTATATAAATTACATGTAGACTCACATATATCTAGATTCAAACCACAAGTACAAATAAAATGATAACAAGTCCTGATAATATATAATAACAAGTCATGATTACACAAGTCCAAATAACATGATATAAATAATACAATAACAAGTCCTGATAACACAAGTCAAAATAAAATGATAAAAAGTCTTGATACCATGTATAACGTGTGTACCATCATACAATAACATTGTCTAACTATCATAACAAGGTCTAACATGTGTAAAAAAGAGTATAAAATGTCCATCATATAATATAACACTTTCTAACTCTTCTCATCTAGCTGATCTGCACTCCTCTTCACTCCACGTGAAGGTGACTGGGATGCACCATCATGGTGTGCCTCGTCCTCCTGTACATTTATAAATGATCCCATCAGAAGACCAAGTGTGTTTAATTCAAATGACTTGCATAATTTGCTTTAAAAGTAAAATTAATATTAATGAACATAATTTAAAATTTTACCCTATGTCCATGTGGTCTAATGTCCTTAGTGGGACAAGGAGGTCCACTCTCACTAGCATCAAAAGTTGATGTAGTCAAGTCCTGTAAAAATAAATAAATTACAAATTTTGATAATCGAGACCTATAAAAGACAGGTACACAATAGACAATGCAAAATTAATTTTAATTATGACCTCAAAGGACAATTTCGATGGCTGCATGGTAGTATCCACCTGACCAACATATTTAAATCATGAATTGCAAACTTGTACACATACATAAATTTTGATTTCTATTGAACTTGACTATAAATTTATCAAACATAAGCATTTACATTAGATGCCTAACGCATAGCCAGTGTCACTGATGAGTCAGGAGGTAAATGTGATGTGACATGAGATAATCCAAAACCCTACAATTGAAAAAAGTATAAGCATGAATAAAAGTTGTACATAAACTAGTAAGCATATAAACACTTTAAATTAATGAATGTAAAACATACTACAGGTATATGAGGCTCGGTCTCAGTGACCGGTGGGGCGGAGCACAAAGAACTGTGGACCTCAGTAGCACATGAAGCACCCTACAAAATTGTAAAAAATATATCAAACACATCATCAATTCAAGTTTTAATTGTTTAAAATTTAAATGTACTCATGTATGTATCTAGATGAAAGTGCATACTCTAAATGGGTGGCCAAGATCTCAAGGTGTGGAAGTGATATGATGATAGTCACTGAACGACCCCGTGTCAACCCTCCTCTGTTCACCAAAAATCCAAATTTTAAGGTTAATATGTGTAGAAATATGTAATTTAATATTGTACTAAAAATGAAATAATTATATTTACCTCTACAGGATGATCATCGTCTGCACATAGGAAATCAACATAGGATGTGATGTCATCTCCAACATCACCCTGGGCACCACTGTCACCATCACCCTATGCCCCACCATCAACATCAACATGGGCATCACCATGACCACCAGGCTCACTCTGGGGATCCCTGCATATATCCCCATAGCTTGTGCAAACATGTGCTATACTAGGGGCAACCCTCGCCTGGGTCATCTGCTCTAAAAAATTGCCCGAAAGGGCACTCAATGAACCAAGAGCTGAGTGCACTGATCAATGGTGGACTAGTGTAGACACTACTGTAGAAGGAAGAGGAATAAGGGGCTTATTAAGAACACAATTTCTAGTCCTATCACTCAATTTGTCCCTTGGCCTACTCTACGACATACCCTGACCGACCCCCTGAAAATCTCTCATATCAAAGTAATTGGGTTTCCTACCCAATTCAAATTCAGCCCAAAGTTTTTTCAAAAAATATAAGGGGACCTCATGATTGGCGTGTGGTGGATGGTCAAATATCATCTACCACCGCTCCCAAAAATGTGCAGCAATTTGTACGTGCCGACACCATCTACTAGAAATGTGTGGCTTCTTGCCAACTATCTGCTCACCCATTTTAGGGTTCACAAAAAAAGTTTCAAATCATTTTTGGTAATTTTCAAGTCATTGACCTCTTTATAAGAGAGGCCATCAGCATAATATGCATGCATGGACTCCCTCCATGATTGAAAATTATCCAAATCAGAGTCTAGTGACTGCACCGACTCTAAAATGCCTTGCATGCTATCTGCAAGGTGTACTAGCTGAGGAGGTGGATGGGGCTCTCGTCTAATGTTATGAATTTCATGTGTGATGACATTAAAATTTCTCCTAATGTTCTCCCGCAACACTGTGGGAGTGGGTGGAGGTGGAGGTGGAGAGGGTGGTGGAGGGGGTGGAGGTGGCGGTGCCTGCTAAGCTAAAATATCCTCAATATCAAACTCATCCATATGTATATAATCTGCAAATGTTTACAAACATAAAAATTTACAATTAATATATAATTTATATTTTACCTTACAAAGATCTAATTTCTAGACTTATAATTAAATGCAATATTTAATTTAGAAAAAAAAAATTAAAAACACTATAGAGAGAGAGAGTACATGAAAATGAAAATTTAAATAATCTACATATGTATACAAACATGAAAATTTAAAATTAATATATAATTTACATTTTACCTTAAACAAAAATCTAAGTTAGATTTATAATTAAAAATGGAACATTTAATGTAGAAAAAATAAATTTAAAAACACTATATATATATATATATAGAGAGAGAGAGAGAGAGAGTTGTTTCAGTTGTGTAAATAGGTTTAAGTTTTAGTTTTCTACCTAGGGATTTTTTTTTAGTTGCACATTTAGGTTTACGTTTTAGTTTTCTACCTAGGGTTTCTTGTTTCAGTTGTGTTTAGGTTTACGTTTTAGTTTTCTACCTAGGGTTTTAAGTTTTGAAAGTTTTCTACAATAATCTACAAAGTAAAATTAAATATTTAACAATTTATTTTAATCCTATTAAATAAATGAACTCAAAACATTAACAAGTTAAAAACAACAATAAAAAAACATTTTTTAATGAAAAACATAATAACAAAAAAGTAAAAACAGTGATACGTACCTGGAATCTGAGAAATAGGAGCAAGGGGGTCAGGGGTATCTCTCAAAAATGGGCACACGTTTGCCTCAAAACACTATCCAATTTTGCAAGTTGTTAAAATTTCTTGCAAAATGGTTAAAACAAAAAATTAAATAGTTTTACAAAATGGGCAACCATTTTTTAAAAAACAGGCACCCGTTTGGTAAAAAATTGGTGTCTGTTTAGGACCAGGCGCCCGAACATAAATGGGCGTCAGTTTTATATTTACAGCTCGGGCGCCCGAGCCATAACAGACACCTGTTTCTTAAGAAACGGGTGCCCGTTTCATTTGCCAAAGCTTTTTTGGCCGTTGACTTCTGCGGAATTGGAACTCAACTTTGTGCACTTACCCAAATGCTAAAGAAGAAAAATATGCATAGAAATTACCATGTAATAGAACAAAATGAGAAGACTAGATTAGATTGAGTATACATAGAAAATGAAAGAGGTGAGAGGTGGAAAACACAACCAATGAGAAGAGACCATTATAATTTCCTAGAAAGGCAGTGTAACTCGCATCAAAAGCATTGAAACCTTGCACCCACTCACATTAATATTCAATTTATTAATCCTAAGCAAGCTTACATAGAAATGTAAGAAAACCCTAGGAATGGAAAAATAAATAACTAACTTAGAAATAAAAACCTACACTAACAAGAAGCTCATCAATCTATAGCTTATTTTCAAGAATGGATGCTTTTAATTTTGATTGACTTTACATTTATGTAGGCTTATTCAAATAGAATGGCTAAATATTTTCATAAAATTCATGAACCTTTGATCTATCATAAATTTAGGGTTTAAAATATATGGCATATATGGTGAGGCATCCCTAGGTAAATAAGTGCATTCCAACTAGCCATAGATGATTATAAACTATTGTGTGGGGTAGAAAAGAATATTTACAACTTATTTATTTCTATACCATGTAATAATTTATTCTTTAAATTTGAAAGAACACGTGTACCTTATGAATAGTTCTAGTAACTTGATATTTTCTCGTAGAAAGATGAACAACAATAAAAATAACTTTGGCTTTTTAATAGTAGAGACGCCACCTCAATAAATGATGAATCCTTGAAGCCAAATAACGTCCAAGGAAAAATAAAGTTATGTGTTCATCCACCATTAGAGTATTCAATTTTCTTCAAACCCATTAAATTTTATTCTTATTCCCAATGCTCTTCTATTAGCATAAGTTGATGATATGCCAACTTACCCAAACTTACACAACTTCTTGATTGACAAAGAGAGTTTGTAAAATCAAACCAAGATTGTTTTATCTCTCATGATGGTGCTAATTTTTTAGGTCAAAAAATCATGGCTCCAAAATCCTAAAACTCAATTATCCTTTCAAGGTAAATATTGTCATCATGAAAGAAATGAGGCTCGTCAATTGATGATATATGGTTAAATTCCTATTTATGGGAGTGGGTTATCTCTCCTATGATTCAAACCCAATTAAACTCAAAAGGTGTATCTATAGGTATACCTAAATAGGTATTTAAATCAAATAAAATGAAAAACCAAAATGATAGTAGCCAAAATAAAATTGTATACATGACCCACCAAAAATTGTCACTTGGTAATGTAAGCATTATGTGTTTAGGGTTTTCATTGATATAAACATGTTGTGTGCATTGATGTCAACCTGATTAAGATTTGTATGAGTTCAATATTGTACTCGATGAAGAGTTGTCTAATTTTAATGTTTTATGATTGTTAGCGTGAAATAGAAAGTTAAAATATGCAGGAAAGAGTATTTGAAGAAGTTATTATGATGACTGGTGGTAATGATCACAAGTCAACATGTTGTATATATGGAAGGTGACAAGTATCATAAGGTGGTAAATGTAGGAAAGAGTATATAAAGCCCTTATGGGATAACACTCCACATTTCTCTGCATAAGAAGTTATGACCTGTAATTTTGGTGATATCATGTATGGTCTTGAATGTTGCACTATCCTACTTTTAGGTCCATAGAAATTCATAGGTTGGAGTTGTATTTTTTTGTTTTCTAACTATGAGGCTTGTTGTCTAGAATAGTAAGGACTAGTTCAGAGAATGCTCCACATTGATGTTTCTATGTGTACGGATTTTGTGCAGTATTCCAATTCAAGTATCATATGATGTTTTTCTCTATAAGTGAAGTTATTTTGTTCGAGTGTGCGAGTTTGATAGACTTTTTATAGTGGTTTTTTTAACCTTACTATGATGAGAATACTGAGAGGGGAAGGGTGAATTAGTAATCTACCAATTTCAACATTTAAACACTTTTCAGGTATCCATCAAAGCAACAACTCAACAATCAAATGTAAATGTGCAACCAAAAAATATACGACACAAAGACAAAAGATTTTTGGTATCGCAGAATCCCAAATTAGGGAAAAAATACATTGGGGATGACACCCACAAATTTGTACTCTTCTTAAGTACACCTTGTGAAAGGCTTTACCCTGTTAAAGGCATTTATATATACATGACAAAATGTAACATCGCGAGAGGATTAACCTAAAGCTAATAACAAGCTTGTACCTTGCAAGAGGTAGCCTTGTAAGAGGACTTAGAACACTTAACAAAGTGTTACCTTCTTAGAGGATTTACAATACAATAGAGATCTATCAGGATCTACCTCACTTGAGGATTTCCAGTACCCTATTGTAAATGTCAGAAAACAACAGGTAAGAATGATCTGTGAAATAGAAACCTCCTTTTCTTGATCATATCCTCTATATCTCAAACAACATTATTCACATTCTCCTCTAACACTTGGCTCGACTGCACCCTCTATCTCTTCTTCCTTCTTCACTGACACACGATCAACCAACTTTTTCACCATCTTCTCTTTCTTGTTTATACTACTTTCCTTTTCTCTTAGGTTTCCACCACCATAGAAAACCCTAAAACATAATACTTTTCAATATGATCATACACTTAGCTTCATATCACATATCTCTATGTCCAATTTGAAATTAGTGACTGTGCCTTTCCATTTTCAAATTTAATCAAGAAATTAAATTATTTCATCAAGTATTTTCCTTCTTGACCAACCAGCTTGCTCAAATCATCTTTACACGCTCCTCTCAATGATATATCCATTAAAAAATTGTTTCCAACTATCCATGCACATTCTCGAATGAACTATGACCAATAACATTTGACTATAACAACAATTGAAATCACTGATACCAATCAAACCATTAGTCATTTAGAAACTTAACACTTTTTCAAATGTCATTGTTTATCCTTTGAAATATCTCATATGTTTTCTCCAAAAGAATTGTGGTTGTTGGATTAGAATCTAGAAGATTTAGGTAACCTCCAGAAAATAACTGAACACAAAAACAATCAAACACATAACCATAGTGATAGAATCATGTTAATTGCTCTCTTAACAATTTCACCATCTCTGGTTCACTTCGCTAAATCTGTCTCACCGGTCATCACCACAAGTTAAGATTTTACATGTAGTATCTAGACATGTTTCCACACACATCTGTAGAACAACACCTTAACACATTTCTATTAGAAGCTCATAAATTTAATAGTTGACATCAATGACAATACCATAACTGATCATTTCTCAACCATACATGTCATGTCTCACCATCAAATCATGTTCTAAACCACTTTACCTTACACATATGATCAACCAATTTCTTTACTTAATTGCTCTACATCAGTTATGTCATCAATCTCCCTCTTTGGCATTGATGGAAACACAACAAATCAACACACACCTCTTTGTCTCTTTACTTGTGTGTCCCAAAGAAATCAAACAAACCAAATGATCACATTCATAGTCTTCAAGTTCAGCCCCATCTTCAAATTCTCAACTTCCAATAATTAGCCTTGTAGAGTCCAATCTCTATAGTATCTCCCCCTAAGATGTAAACTCCATTCAGCTCACTGCTCACTAAATGTGCCAAACACCTGTACCAAATTGTTGATGGTACACTCTCCCCCTTTGAAAACAATGCCAAAGTTTACAAACAACAACATCTCCTTTTTATTTTTAGTCCAATATCATCTTACAACTTAACTACTCCTACTCTAGGATTTTTCACTGATACATCAATCCAAGTTAAGATACAATAGTAAAGTTCAAGGATTGATGCAGTACAACATCGTCTCAGTTAAGTGCAGATAGGGGAGTGACCCCTAACTTAATTCTCAAGTATTCAAACGTATCCTTAGGTAGAGGGTTAGTAAAGATATTAGAAATTTGTTTCCCAATTGGAATGTATTCCAACCTTACCTCTTTCTCCTAGACTTGTTCTCTAAGAAAATGGTACTTTATAGAAATATGTTTAGTCTTATAGTGCATCAGTGAATTCTTAGAAATTTTATAGCACTAGTATTATCACAGTGAATAACATTAATAGGTTCATTCACCTTTTCTATTATATACCTTCAAGTAGTTGCTTGATCCATACCACCTGAGTGGAATTGATGGCAACAAAAGCATATTCAACTCCAGCAGTAGATTGTGAGATATAGTTTTGCTTCTTACTTGTCCAAGCAACAAGTCTTTCATTCAAGAAAAATGATCCACCGCTTGTACTTTTCCTGTCATCCACATTTCCAGCCCAATCAACATCAATTTAAACACTTAGTGAAAAATCTCCTTTGTAACCATACCAAATTCCATAATTTATTGTTCCTCTCAAAAATTTGAATATTCTCTTTACTACAGTCAAGTGTGTTTC
The DNA here is from genome assembly GCA_018584345.1 of Thuja plicata. Lineage (NCBI taxonomy): Eukaryota > Viridiplantae > Streptophyta > Pinopsida > Cupressales > Cupressaceae > Thuja > Thuja plicata. The sequence continues at coordinate 636,065 of MU228116.1, forward strand.
CTTAGGATTTGCTGAAAATCTTGCAACCAAACTAACTTCTTGTTCAATATTTGGTCTACTATACACAACATATTGTTGCTTTCCAATCATAGATCGGTAGATAGTCTGATAAAATTCATAAGATTCATCATCCTTAGACATTTTGCAACTTGTAACCATAAGGGTTCCAATAGGTTTTGATTCCTCAAGTCCAAAAGTCTTCAATATCTCTTTGATCTATTTAGACTGACTGATGTAGATACCGTTATCAAGTTGTGAAACTTGCAAGATGATGAAGTACTTGATCTTACCTATCATTGAAATTTCAAATTAATTTCTTAGTTGTTCATAAAATGTTCTACTTAGGTCATCATTACCTCCAAATATTATGTCATCTACAAAGATTTCAGCAAGTAGTAACTTTTTTTCTTCATCAACCTTTAGATAAGCATTGTTGTTGTCACTTGTTCTAACAAATCCAATATTTATAAGATATGAGTTCAGTCTCTCATACCATGCTCTAGGTTCATGTTTCATTCCATACAATGCCTTCTTTAGTTTGCAAACCAAATCTTGTCCATCATTCTTCTCAAAACCATCAGGATGTTCAATATAAACCTCATCTTCTAGTATACCATTCAGAAAAGAAAATTTCACATCCATTTGATAAACCTTGAATTTCTTGTAATATGCATAAGAAATTAGTATCCTTACTCCTAATCTAGAAATAGGTGCAAAGGTCTCACCATAATCCAATCCTTCCTCTTGTGCATATCCTTTGCAAACAATTCTTGCCTTGTTTCTCACCACTTCTCCTGTTTCATCCATTTTATCTCTAGATACCCATTTACTTCCAATCATATTCTTATCTACCGATCGGGGTAATAGAGTCCAAGTTTCATTCTTCTCTATCTTTTCTATCTCTTCTCTCATTTCATTCAACCAATCATCATCTTTCAATGCATCCTTAGTAGTTCTAGGCTCAAACTTAGAAAGTAAGCAGGTGCTCTCTCTAGCTTTCCTTCTAGTTAATACTCCAACATTCTTATCTCCAATTATTTTTTTACAAGAGTGATTTAACTTAGCATATGTTGGTAAGGTAGGCTCAGATCTTTGTTTCTCAGCTTTATTCTGAACAGGTGTGTCATCCTTTGCTTGTTCCTCTTGTCTTTGTTCATTCTATTCAGCAGGTTCATCTTCCATCATCGGTTGCATATATGTTATTCCATTGTAATCTTCAGGTTTCCTCTTTCTTGCTTCATCATTATCCTTAGAAACTTCATCCACTTTCACATTAGCACTCTCAATGATCTTGTTTCTCTATTTTTTAAACAATTGTAGGCTTTACTCTTAGATGAATACCCCAAAATATTCCTTCATCACTTTTAGCTTCAAACTTTCCTATATTTTCATACTTCTTAATAATTCATCTACTACCAAATATTTTGAAATAACTTACATTAGGAGTGTGTCTATATGGTGTAGGAGAACCTATGAAGTCACCTAAGGTCACCATGGATCCAAACAAAGGTAGAGGTTCAAAGTCATCCCTAAATGTAAATTGCGGTGTATTAGAACCAATAATGACAATTTGTAATAAAGAATACAATGAAATGTTGTAAAGTCCTATTTGTCCAGGTAGAAGACTAGGACACCAAAATATTTTAATTTGGGTCAATAGTACCCAAAGGGCCTAATTAGGATTTAGAAGTGTCTAAAAGATTCAAATAGACCCTAAGAGTGAAATTAAATAAGTTAAAATACTTTTATTTTAATAAATTGTAAGTTAAGAATTCAGATATTTGAATCTTAATGGTTACTTGAGTTTAGGAGGGAAATGGGTTTTTAGTGATTAAATATGATTTTAATCAAACCAAACCAATTTTAGTTGGTTGATATGGTTACTAGGAATCATATATGATTTTCCTATGGCAGGGAAAACATACAGTACGGCCTGGTACAAAGATTGTGCGGACTGCATAAGTTTGAAGCAATAAAGTGGTAGTTTTTGCAAATTTTTTATTTTTGAATATTGTAATGAGTCTAATTCATTGAAATCTATTTTCAATCCATTAATTTAAATTAATTTTACATTGAAAGTCTCTGACTGTACTTTGACAGAGCATAGTTTTGCATTATTTTAGAGGCATAGAATGAGATTCATCCCCTTTTTGTAACCACTGTAACTTGGTGATGAATCACACATTTGTATCATAGATATCTAACACTAACTGTACAATAAAATCCATCAGATGTTGCAGGAGATCTCCATTTGGTGTTTGTTGCAAGGTTAAGGAGCATGGAAATGCTTGGAATGCTATAGCAGCAGCATATTGGGCCTCATGAGGGGTACTTTTTATGTTGGGAAGAACTTATTTATGTTGAAGGATGGTGAATCAACCTCTGGTGTGTTGAGATTTTGCTTGGAGAGTCCAGATTGAAGAAGCCCTAGTTTTGGAGGGTTTGGGAAGCCTAATTTGGGGCTTTTGATGTTCCCAAGGGTTTGAGACTAATTCCTTTCAGATTAAATTGTTTTCAGACACAATTAACCACTGTCCAAGAGTTGGAGTCTTTTGATTAAGTTTATGATATAGTTCCTTTGTAAAATTGTCCATTTTTATGCGTTTTTTGGGTCGCAAAGTTGTAACAGTAGGGTATGGTAAAAAAAAACCTACCTCTTGCTTTGTATATGTTGTAAAACTTGATAAAGGGTATTTGAAAACCTAATTTTTTTGCCAAGTTATTCAAAATCTTTTGGAGTTATGGGCTCTGGAAGGTCACTGTTGTCTTAATGCAATACAATTAGGCCTCTTGGAAAAATTCAAGAACTTTGTGCATAGCCCATAGAATTTAACTCCATAGCCAGTTGATTCCTTCTGAATTTAATTGAATTAAGTCTCTAGTGGCTTTAGAAACCTTGAGTCAAGGTGTTGGGTTGAAATCTCCTTTTGAGTTATTTGGGAAGGGTGTCTTTGAACCTTGTATTTCCCTTATATGTTGAATCCTTCCATCTTGTCAAGAATCCCACTACTCTATCCTTTTCTCCACTATAACACAGTTCATAAGGTGTCTTACCTGTTCCTTTCTTAATCAAAATTCTGTTCAAAGTGTATACGAAATTGCTAACAATTTCTCTCCAAAACATTTGTGAAACACCCTTTTGCACCATCAAAGTCCTAGGACATTCAACCACTAACATGTTTCCCCTTTCATCTATTCCATTTTTTTATGGTGTCCCAGGAGAAGATATTTGTCTCTTAACCCCTTCTTCTTCATAATAGGCAACGAATTCATGTGATGTAAATTCTCCACCTCTATTAGACCTTAAGCATTTTAAGCTCCTACTGGTTTCCTTTTCCACTCTTTATTTGTAAATCTTGAACATATGAAAAGATTCTGATTTCTCTTTAAGAAACATAGTCCACATCATCCTTGAATAGTCATCAACAAACAACATAAAGTACTTATTTCCATAATAATTTTGAGTTCTCATAGGACCACATAAATCAGTATGCAACCATTCAAGTATATTCTCAAATGTGTAGCCGTTACTATTGAAGGTAGAACTAGTATGCTTCCAAAATTAACAATCCTTACAAACAACATTATCGGGTTTCACAAGATAGGGTAGACCTCTAACAACCTTCTTTTTACTGACTTTGATCAGGTTGTCAAAATTAACATGACAAAACCTCTTATGCCACAACCAACTGTCTTCTACCTTGCCAATCAAGCATTTCTTAACAGATGGATTTAAGTAGAATAAGTTACCTCTTGTCAATCCTCCAGTAGCAATCAGATTTCCTTGTTTGTTCTTTTTTTTCATATTCCTTCACTGAATTCTAGATCAAATCCTTTCTGATTTAGTTGAGGAACACTCAACAGGTTGTAGTTCAGTTCTAATACCCAGTAGACATCATCACAGTTTGTATTTTCATTCAGTGCTATGGTGCCTTTAACTTTTACCATACAGGGGATTTCATTACCAAACTTAACTGATCATCCATCAAATTATTCAAGATCAATGAATTTTCTCTTGTCACTGATCGTGTGATGTGTGCAGCCACTGTCAATAATCCACTTCTCACTCTTGTTCATAGTTGATATCAATGCAGTCTCACTACCCGCTATCTTGTTTTCCTTCACAACAACAAAGACAATCTCCTGAGCATCATCATTATCTGATTCATCATTTGTAACACCTTCCTCAGCTAGATAACATGCTTTCTTTCCTTTATCCTTGTATCTCTTGTTCTTTTCTTTCTTTTTGTTCTCAGGGAACCTAGATGCAATATGTCCAGTCTTACTACATGCAAAGTATTTCAAGGGTAATTTTCCTTTATACTTTCCCTTACCTCTAGGTAACCTTCTCGAAAACAAAGCTTCCAATTCCTCTTGTTCTTTTTCCTCAGATATGATATCATCAATATTACTTCCATAAGATACTAAAGCAGTTTGACTAGTAGGCTAAAAATTCCTTCTAGAGTTTAGATGTGCATTTAAATACTACATCAGTTCTAGGCATGCTATTATCATAATTGCTCAATTCAAAGGCAATTAAATTTCCAACCAAAGAATCAATAGTAACCGGTATAGTTCCTAAAGACCTTACTTCTCGTATGATAGAAACTCTAATTGCATAATGTGGCAATAAATTTCTCAAGATTTTTCTTACCACATCATCTTCAGTGATGTATCCACCATCTCCTCTAATTGCATTCACTTCCTCCTTGATTCTCTGACTGTAATTCTCAATGTTCTCTCCTCCATTCATCCTCATGTCATCAAATTTTCCCTTTAAGTTGTTTACCATAGCTTTTTTCACATGTGAATATCCTTAATAGACTATGTTTAGCTTCTCCCACATATGATAAGAAATGTCAATATCTTACACATCGATAAATTCTACATCTAATAAGGTAATTTCTATTTCTTCCATAGTTGCAGTGTGCTCTTGTTTTGTCTTCAACTGATCAAAAAATGGGGCTCTGGTAGGTAGAACATATCTTGTAGTCACATGATCCTAGTATTGGTCACCCATTCCTTCCAGGTACAACTTCATCCTCCCACACCATACTGTATTACTATCCTTGTTGAACTTAGGACGTTCCTTTCTCATCTTCTTGTTAGGATATTTGCCTCAATCTATTAAAATTCTTCTCCAAGGACTAGCACTCTGATACCAATTGTTAACCTTACTATGATGAGAGTAATGAGAGGGGGATGAATCAGTAATCTATCGATTTCAACATTTAAACACTTTTCACTTATCCATCAAAGCAGAAACTCAACAATCAAATGTAAATGTGCAACCATAAAACATCTAACACAAAGACACAAGATTTTGGTATCGTGGAAACCCAAATTAGGGAAAAACCAAGATGGGGATGGAACCCAAAAATTTGTACTCTTCTAAGTACGCCTTGTGAAAGGCTTTACCCTGTTAAAGGCATTTACATATACATGACAAAATGTAACCTTGTGAGAGGATTTACCTAAAGCTCATAACAAGCTTGTACCTTGTGAGAGGTATCATTGTAAGAGGACTTAGAACACTTACAAAAGTGTTACCTTCTTAGAGGATTTACAATACAATATAAATCTATGAGGATCTAACTCACTTGAGGATTTCCAGCACTCTTATGTAGTTGTCAGGACACAACAGGTAAGAATAATTTGTGAAATAGAAACCTCATTTTCTTGATTCGATCCTCTATAGCTCAAAAAAAATTCTTCACATTATCCTCTAACACTTGGCTGGACTGCACCCTCTATCTCTCCTTCCTTCTTCACCGACACACGATCAACCAACTTGTTCACCATCTTCTCTTTCTTGTTTATACTGCTTTCCTTGTCTCTTGGGTTTCCACCACCATAGAAACCCCTAAAACATAATACCTTTTCAATCTAACCATACACTTGACTTCATATCACATATCTCTATGTCCAATTTGAGATTTACTGACCACGCCTTTCTATTTTTGAATTTAATCAAGAAATTAAATTATTTCATCAAGTATTTTCCTTCTTGACCAATTAGCTTGCTCAAATCATCTTTACATGCTCATATCAATAATATAACCATTAAACAATTATTTTCAACTATCCATGCACATTCTCGAATGAACTATGACCAATAACATTTGACTATAACAACAATTGAAATCACTAATACCAATCAAACCGTTAGCCATTTAGAAACTTAACACTTTTCAAATGTCACTGTTTATCCTTTGTAATATCTCATATCTTTTCTCCAAAAGAATTGCGGTTGTAGGATTAGCATCAAGAAGCTTTATGTAACCTTCAAAAAACAACTGAACACAAAAAAAATCAAACACATAACCATAGTGATAGAACCATCTTATTCGTGTTAATTGTTGTCTTAACAGTTTCACTGTCTCTAGTTCACTTCACTAAATCTGTCTCACTGGTCATCACCACAAGTTAAGATTTTACATGTAGTATCCAAACATGTTTCCACATAGATCTGTAGAATAGCACCTTAACACATTTCCATTAGAAGCTCATAAATTTAATAGTTGACATTAATGACAATACCATAACTGATTATTTCTCAACCATACTTTTAATGTCTCACCATCAAATCATGCTCTAAACCACTTTACCTTACACATATGATAAAACACTTCCTTCACTTTGTTTCTCTGCATCAGTTATGTCATCAGGTTGATTAGGAGATCCTACATATTTTTATTTCATCATATTCATGTGCCTTCTAGAAGATAGTGTCTCTTTTGAAACGTGTACAAACGTGTAACTTGCCTTGAAGGAATTGTTCCTTTTAGTGATTTTTAAGTCTTTTGTCTCTTTCCTTGGGGTTGGTGCCTCAACCTGCAAGTTCCTTTTAAAGTATAGTGTGTTCCTTGTCCTATGGAATTCAACATTTTTAATTTGTTATTTATATTATGAGTGTGATTCTCACTGTGGTTTCTCTAGCAATTGGTTTCTACGTAAAAATATGGTGTTCATGTGTTTTTGTTGTCATTGCAATATATTTCTTTGAAGTTTAAGTTAGATAAAGATAATTAATACATGTCTGTGATAAAAAAAAGTTTTAATATCTAGTCAAAATTATTCACCCGCCTCCCCTCTCAATATTTTCGTGTGTTCAATAGGTATGATTGGTTGTAATGATCTCTATATATATAATTTGACTATGCAAGCATAATCCTCATGAGTTGAATTCATTAAACATTTACATAATATTATCTCCCTATTTATAGTGATCATCATGAATAGACCAATTATTTTAATCTCCTAATCTATTTGTATATATTTTTAATAAAGTTGAGAAGCTTCGTACAATGGTAGGAAAAGTATTGGTAAAAAAAAATTTTTTTTGAGTAAAATTGACATCCATTATCCTATCTATGAGTTGACATAGTAAATTAGAATCCTTGTCACTTGTCCCCATTCAAGATAAATTTTGTTATGATTTATTAATATTTTTCCATATCACACCTAACATCACACTGTTAGAAATAATTGAGGGGGGGGGGTGAATCAGTGGCCTCAAAGATGTTCCAAGAAATCAACCCAAAAACTTAGTACCATAATATTAAGCCTCTAGTTATCTGTAGTCCTACAAGATGTATGCCTTTAAACAATCTTATTCAATAACTAGTCCTCGGAGTCCACTGTTAAACCTTATTCTTACTATTTACCGATTAGCAGTCTTTCATTTACTAAAAAATAGTAAATTGTGTAGTGTATGGGTAAAAGCACAAAGCTGTGTACAGTTTCAAGACCACTTATCAGCATAGCTAAGTTTGAGTATTTCTAACTAAAATTTAATTTTTGTAAAACATATGGTCTAGCTAGATTTATTCTAGCTAAGCTAGATAAGTAGTTAAACTTTTCCAATTGAAAATGTCTATTAAATGCATGTATTATACCAATTTGGGTCCATTTACCAAAGAAATAAAATTATTTCAGAAAAGTGATGTTTCAATAACCTCTACTCTTTTTAATGATATTTTTAAAAAATATAAAAAAAAACCCTTTTGTAGAGCTAGGAGTCAAGATTATTGTCATATAAATTTTATAGTATTTTTATTAGATCTAATGTATTATAATTTCAAAATACAAGAAGTAGGTATTTTAACATTCGAGAAGATGTTGCTTCTAATAAATAAAAAAATAGTAAATCATATCAAAAAAATTTAAAACTTATATTAAACACTAGAGGAGAGAGTCCTCTTCAAGAATATGTAATTTTTTTGATAAATGGTGTAGATTTGATAGGGGAAATTTGGTGACAGATGAAAACTGTCGATTCAGATAAGTTCAACTTTGAGTAGTTATAACCGAGAAAATATACACTGAAAATCAATGTTTATTCTTTTTTGCACTAGCTATACATTTTATCTATAACATATTTTGAAATCAAAGGAAAAATAGATTATTAGCATATACTTGTTTGGTGGGAACTAGACCCTAGATTTTTAGCAATTTTCAGCAATTAAAAAATGGACTTCAAAAATGAAAAAACTATGTCAATTCTCGTTCAAATTTTTTTTGAAAAATTATAGGCATAAACTTCATCTAGTTTTACATATTTCATCAGTTTACATCATCCTCAAATTCTAAACACAAATGCCACTTTTATGTCGTTAAAGTTGTACAATTTGCATGTTGTAGACCTTTTCCTTTATAAAAGTGTGACATGGGTTTGTACTTTTATCTGTATACCGATCAATCTGGATCAGTTATGTGTAATGAAAAATACTAAAGTAATGACTCATAAACACATTGACACGTGGATTTTAACGTGGAAACCCAGTTAAGGGAAAAACCACTTGGAATCAGTAACCCAAAATTTTCACTCTTCTAAAGTGAGCTCAGTGAAGAGCCAACCCTGTTAAAGGTTACAAACACACTGTTAGGTGTGACCTTGTTAGAAGATTTAAATAGAATAGTTTGTCACTTGATATCTGGAATCTCTATGCTACCTTCTCTGACCAAACCCAGTGTAGTTTATCAAATGGTATCTGACATATCATGCTATCTTCATGATGAAAACTTTTAATACTCCTTGGGATGTATCTCAATATAGAAAGGATTTTTAAGTCCTTCTCAGTTAAGAGACTTTCTGAATCAATGGTTAAATTGAAACAATAAATGATTTGTTCAAACATATAACTTAAACTTGCATATTTTCAGATCAATTGTAAGCTCATTTTACCTTTCTGATCAATGTATATTTTCAATACCTTTTTCTCCACTTCTTTCTACTTGGTGATGTTGTAATTTTTGGTTGCTCAGTGTCCACAGAAATCTTTAGCTCTTTTCTCAGCTTGATTGATCAGGACTATATGAAGTTGTTCTTCATCATTTTCTCTTTAGCATCCTTCTTTTTCATTCACTCCCCTAATTCATAATGAAATAGATTGTCTCTTTATAGACATGATATCACCATTTCTCACTTCTTGATTTTCTTGTTCTTGGCGTGATCCGCAATCTTAGCTAATCTTGCTTTAAAGCTTAACTCATGTTTTATCTCATAGAAATATTCTTGCCAAATGGACAAAACAAATTTAAATCTTTTACTTATCTCTAGCTTTAACTTGTCGATTAAAACAATGTCAACAACCAGTTAAGTCTATCTTTAGCTCTGCCAGCTAAGTATTTTGTCATTTTTGAACTCCAGTTAATTTTGGTGTTTTAACTCTTTGATAGCTTCGGTCAACACTTCAGTTCTCCTCGAGCTTCTTCGTCGGGGTTGTCTGTCCATCAAGGTTTTCTGTCAGTTGGGTAACACTGTAATTTTGGCCGTCGGTTATGCTTGTGATTCTTCTCATCGGTAATGCTTGTTGGTTTTCTTGCTCGAGCATCACTGTGAATTTTCTCTTGGGTTTCTCTGTCCATTGGGTTCCACTAACCATCAATTTTTTTACTCACATTGTGAATGATGGTCTTTTATGCATTACTAAAAGCATAATCTTTATCTCTCTGATTTTCTAAAGTCTTTGACACTTTGAATATAACCGATCATATTATATCAAGTTTGACTTCAATGACAATACAATCCATTAACTGATTTAATGTCTTGCATTATATTTCTGCATTTCGGTGATCAACTTAACATCTTCAAACATTCAATCAGTTATATGTCATCAATCTCTCCCTTTGGCATTGATAGCAACACACTACATTATCACACTATATTATTACTAATACAATATAAAATATATCAAGTGTATTTCATCCATCTCTCACAAATCTTTTTATTCTATAACTAATAAAAATGTTTGGCTCTTGGTAAGCTCAAATAGCTTAGATTTGTTTCTTGCAGAGTGTTTTATTCAATCTTTAATCCCTTTACTGGAAAGATGTAGCAGCTTCCATCTCTGTTCCTAATATGTGCTCTTCCTTGACTGTTCCTCTCCTTGATCATCTCTTTTTCCTTTGACAACAATCTTTCCCTTAGTATGTATTCTCTTTGACATGTTACTTCTCTCCCTTAGATGGATATTTTATATGTAATCAATCCCTTTGGATAATGATATAATCTCTTTTTGATAATGGATAATGAGATAATCTCTCCCTTTTGATAATGAGAATCTCTCCCTTTTGATAATGATATTATCTCTCCCTTTGACAACAATGCCAAACAACTCTTCCATATCATCTTCCATCCCTTTTTATAATAACCTTGAATTTCCCTATCCATCAGCAATACATTAACTCTAGTGTTCGATGCAGATTTGTACCTTGTTGTATACAGATGTGTCTTTGCAGTTCATCTCTGTGTATGCATCAACATGAATGATCTTTTGATTGTGTATAGGCTGATGCAGCCTCCTAGTCAGCTTACTGATCAATAAACAAGGGTTGGACCCCTAGTCTTTGTCTTAGGTACTCAAATGTATCTTTTGGTAATGGCTTTGTGAATATATCATCTAATTGTTCCTTGGATTGAACATATTCTAGTATCACTTCTTTTGCTTGCACTTGTTCTCTTAAGTAATGATACTTGATAGCAATATGCTTAGTCTTAGCATGCATTACTAGAGTCTTTGATATGTTTATTGTACTAGTATTTTCACAATAAATAATCATTGGTTCAATAATATTCATATTCATACCTTCCAACAACTTTTTGAGCCATGCAATATTTGAATAATTTGCAGAAGCAGCTACATATGTTGCCTCTGTAGTAGACTGTGAGATGCATCATTACTTCTTGTTGATCTCCATGTGACAAGTCGGTCACTCATGAAGAATGCTCCTCCAGTTGTTCTCTTTCGATCATCAATATTTCCAGCCCAATCAACATCTATATATACTTGTAGCTCAAATTTTCCTTCTCTTTTATACCATAAGCCATAGTCCTCAGTGTTCTTTAGATATCTCAGAATTCTCTTGACAACGGTCATATGTGATTCTTTGGGATTAGCAGAAAATCTTGCAACTATTCCAACTGTATGTGCAATATCTGGTCTAGTATGAACAACATACACTAATTTTCCTATCATTGCTCTATACAAGGTCTGATTTACCTCATTTGACTTATCTTCCTTTGTCATCTTAGATCTAGTTTCCATAGGTGTTCCAACTGGTTTGGAATCTTCCATCTTGAATATCTTGAACACTTCCTTGATGTATTTTGACTGAGTGATATATATGCCTGGATTTTGTTGATGAATCTGTAGACCAAGAAAGAATTTGATCTCCCCAAACATAGACATTTCAAACTCTTTGCTCATTTCATTAGCAAAGGATTTACATAACATTTCATTTCCCCCAAAAATGATATCAACAAATATTTCAGCAATCAGAATATTACCATTGGTATCTTCTTTTAAGTACAAATTGTTATTTTCACTTGTTCTTACAAATTCAATGCTAATGAGATATGAGTGAAGTCTTTCATACTAGTCTCTAGGTGCTTGTTTCAATCCATACAAGGATTTATGTAGTCTACATACCATGTTTATCTTGTCTGGATCAACAAACCCTTCTGGTTGTTCAATGTATACCTCTTCTTCTAGTATTCCATTTAGGAATGCAGATTTGGCATCCATCTGGTATACCTTGAATCCTTTGTATGCAGCATAAGCAAGTAAGATTAGATAACTCCTTCTAGTCTAGAAATGAGTGCAAAGGTTTCACCATAATCAATACCTTCTTCTTGTTCATTCCCCTTGCATACTAATCTTTCTTTGTTTCTTGTAACTTCTCCATTCTCATTCAGCTTGTTCTGAATATCCATTTGGTACCAATGACATTCTTATCATCTGGTCTCGGTACTAGTGCCCATGTACTATTCTTCTCAATCTGTTCTATTTCTTCATTTATAAAACTAACCCATTCTTCATTTTCAAGTGCAGTATTAACAGATTTAGGCTCAAAATCACAAAGTAAACATCTAGTTTTTAGTGACTTACTTCTTGTTCTCATTCCAGCCTTCTTGTCTCCTATGATCTGATTCTATGGATGATTTATTCTGACATACTTGGAAAGTTTCGGTTCAGTTCTTTGTCCATCATTCTAATCATCATCTTGACCTTCATTCTGATCTCCATTGCTCAGAACATCATCTTGAGGATTTTTCTATTTTTTGGTAATTACAACCTGATGCTCGAGTGCAATGATCTGTTGCTTGGGAGAAATACACTGTTGCTCGGGTAGAGTGTCAGGTTCTTCAGTGTAAACAAACATGTTGTAGTCTTCTAGTTCTTTTCTTCTTTCCTTATCATTTTTTCTGCAAATTCATCTATTCTTACATTTGCACTTTCAATGATCTTGTTAGATGACTTGTTAAGATATTTATAAGTCTTACTTTTGGTGGAATATCCTAGAAAGATACCTTCATCACTTTTGGAGTCAATCTTTCCATTTCTTTCATCTTTCAAAATATAACATTGACTACCAAATTTTTTGAAGTAACTTACATTGGGTGTGTAACCATACCAAAGCTCATAGGGTTTCTTCTTTGTGTCCTTCAATTGTACTCTGTTCAAAGTGTAGACAACAATACTGATAGCTTCCCTCCTGAAAGTTTGAGTGATGCTTTTCTCAATCATCAATGTTCTTGCACAATCAACAATTGATCTGTTTCTCCTTTCAGCAATCCCATTTTGTTGTGGTTTTCTCGGTGTAGAAACTTGTCTTTTAATTCCACGCTCATTTCAATAGTTAGTGAATTCATCAAAAACAAATTCCCCTCCTCTATCTGATCTTAAGCATTTCAATTCCTTACCACTTTGTTTTTCTACCATAGCCTTATACCATTTAAACATCTTGCATGCTTCTGATTTATCTTTTAAGAACATGATTGTCATCATTCTAGAATAATCATCTACAAAGAGAATGAAATACCTATCTCCATAGTAAATCTTTGTCCTCATGGGTCCACGTAAATCAGTATGGACTAATTCTAGAATTGCATTAGATGTATGGGCTTTACTCTTGGAACTAGACTTTGTTATTTTACCTTTTTGACAATTCTTGCACATGATATGCTCGGGCTTTGACATGCTTGGTAAGCCTCTGAGTTTCCGTTTATTGATTATCTTTATCATGTTGTCAAAATTTACATGACAATCTCTTATGCCACAATCATATGTCTTCATTTCTAGCCATTAAACAAGTGGTGTTGATGTCATCAAGATAAAAAAGGTAACCTTTTGTTTGTTCACCAGTTCCGATCAACCTTCTTGATTCATTGAAGATCTTTTCCTTATTATTCTCAAATGCTACTCGATGACCTGTATTATTCAGTTGTGAAACACTCAACAGATTGTAATTATGTCCTTTTACCTAGTAAGCATTTTCACATTTGATCAGGTTATTCAACATTATGGTTCATTTACCTTCAACTAGAAAAGGTGTTTCATTACCCATTCTTACTAATCCACCATAATAGTATTCAAAATTTTCAAACTTTTGTTTGTCACCAGTCATGTGGTGAATGCAACCACTATCTATAATCCAGACATCATTCTTACTAACCTTAGATATGAGTACAGTTTCTACATACCTTTCTTCTTCTTTGTCTGAATCATCCTTCATGGCTACAAATACCACCTCAATGTCTTCTTCAGATTTGGTGTCAGTACCATCATCCCTTTTCTCAGCAAGGTAACAAGTTTTCTTTCCTTTGTCCTTGTAGTCTCAGGTATCTCTTCTGTCAGATTGTCGGTTGCTTCGATAATCTTTGTTATCACGTCGGTCAAACTTATTTTCATATGTTCTATCATTACTTCTATCATCTTTTCTTCTGTTAGTACATCTTGCAGCAAAGTGTCCAACCTCTTTACAATTAAAACATACAAGTGGTAATTTACCTTTGTATTTACCTTTGCCTCTACAATCTTCTTTCCATTAGTGCTTCAATCTCATCAAGTCCTTGATCCTCATTATCACTTTCACTATCATTTCTAATAGTGTGTCTATGACTTGAATTATTTACTTTCAAAGAAGATTTGAATGCAGAATTCATAGATGGTAAGACAATATTATCAAAGTTATTCATCTCAAATGAAATCAGTCTACCAATCAGAATATCTAGAGTAATAGTATTGTTTGCAACTACTCTCATTTCTTGTCTAGAAGATACTCTAATAACATATACAGGCAGTAAGGTTCTTAGAATTCTATTTACCACTGTCTCTTCTTCAAGTATACCTCCAACTCCTCGGATAACATTGACTACTTCTTTGATTATGCGGCTATGCTGAGTGATATTTTCACTTTCTTTCATCCTTAGGTCATCAAACCTCCCTCTTAGGCTTTCTTCCTTGGCTCTTAGTACATTAGCATCTCCTCCATGTACCAGCTTCAATTTATCCCACATTTTCTTTACAGAGGTGCATATTTTGACATCTTCAAACTTAGCATCAGAGAGTGAGGAAGCCAGCTCTATCATCATGCAATTATGCTCATGCTTTTCTCTCAATTGCTCAAGAGTGTGAGGTCCTGTAGGCAACACATATTTAGTATCAAGGTGTTGAGTAACATCATTACCAATACCTGATAGGTGGATTTTATTCTACTTTGCCATGATGCAAAGTTGTCTTTATTCAACTTGGGCACATCTCGCTTGTTCATCTTGTGATCTTTTGCTTGAGCTATTAAACTCACTTTCTAAGCACACAATCTCTGATACCAATTGTTAGAAATAACTAAGAGGGGGGGGTGAATCATTGGCCTCAAATATGTTCCAAGAAATCAACCCAAAAACTTAGTACCACAATATTAAGCCTCTATTTATCTTTAGTCCTACAAGATGTATGCCTTCAAACAATCTTATTAAATAACTATTGCTCGGAGTCCACTGTTAAACTTTATTCTTAGTGTTTACCGATTAGCAGTCTTTCATTTACCGAAAAATAGTAAATTCCTTAGTGTATACCGATCAATCCAGATTAGTTATGTGTATTGCAAAACACTAAAGTAATGACTCATAAAAAACATTGACACATGGATTTTAACATGGAAGCCTTGTTAAGGGAAAAAACACTTGGGACCGGTAACCCAAAATATTCATTCTTCTGAAGTGAGCTTCGTTAAGAGCCAACCCTGTTAAAGGTTAAAAACACACTGTTAGGTGTGACCTTGTTAGAGGATTTAAATAGAATAGTTTGTCACTTGATATCTGGCATCTCTATCCTACCTTCTCTGACCAAACTCAGTGTAGTTTGTCAAATGGTATCTGGCATCTCATGTTATCTTCATGATCAAAATTTTTTATACTCCTTGGGATGTATCTCAATATAGAAAGAATTTTTAAGTCCTATTTGGTTAAGAGACTTTCTGAATCAATGGTTAAACTAAAACAATAAATGATCATTCACATATACAACTTAAACTTGCATATTTTCAGATCTATTGTAAGCTCATTTTACCTTTCTGATCAATGTATATTTTCAATACCTTTTCTCCACTTCTTTCTGCTTAGTGATGTTGTACTTTTTTGTTGCTCGGTGTCTACATAAATCTTTAGCTCTTTCCTCAGCTTGATTGATTAGGACTGTATGAAGTTGTTCTTCATTAGTTTCTCTTCAGCATCCTTCTTTTACATTCACTCCCCTAATTCATAATGAATTATATTGTCTCTTTATAGATATGATATCACCGTTTCTCACTTTTTTATTTTATTGTTCTTGGCGTGATCCGCAATCTTAGCCAATCTTGCTTTAAAGCTTAACTCTTGTTTTATCTCATAGAAATCTTCTTGTCAACTGGATAAAACAACTTTAAATTGTTTACTTATCTTTGGCTTTAACTTGTCGATTAAAACAATGTCAACAACTAGTTAAGCCTATCTTTAACTCTGCCAACTAAGTATTTTTTCATTTCTGAACTTCAGTTAATTTTGGTGTTTTAACTCTTTGATAGCTTTGGTCAACACTTCAGTTCTCCTCGGGCTTCTCCCTCGGGGTTGTCTATCCGTCGGGTAACACTATAAATCTAGCCGTCGATTATGCTTTTTATTCTGCTTGTCGGGTTTATTGCTCGGGCATCACTGTGACTTTTCTCTTGGGTTTCTCTATCCGTCGAGTTCCACTAACTGTCGGTGTTTGTAGTCACATTGTGAATGCTAGTCTTTTATGCATTACTGAAAGCATAATCTTTATCGATTCTTTAAAGTCTTTGACACTTTGAATATATAACCGATCAGATTATATCAAGTTTGACATCAATGACAATACAATCCATTAACTGATTTAATGTCTTGCTATATCTTTATGTATTTCAGTGATCAACTTAACATCTTCAAACATTCAATCACTTATATGTCATCACACACAACATTCAAGACAACTTTTGAACTTGGCCTTCCATGGTAGACATTTGAGTTAAAATGGCATCCACAAAAGTAGGGTTTATTAGGTTCAGATGAATGGTTTTGGACATGGCCTCTTCACTTGTTTAAGTAAGTTCAAGGTATTTTATATTCTATTATATGAATTTTTTTGTGAAAGCGTGGTTTCTTTTTTTTCATTTCATTTAGGTTTTAGATGCATTTATCTTTTATTTTTCAACAACCGTGATTTTTTTCTTTCACTCATATATGTGTTTATAAATTTCCATTCCAATCTATAGTTTATACAAATATAGAGAAAACAATAAGCCCTTTAGATACATTCATCTTCTCTTTGTCAACAATTTTTTTTCACTCATATGCTTATAATATACATATACAATGAAACCAACAATCCCTAGCCAAATTTCAGATTATGTTATTAATGGAGAAAGGAGAAACTCTACTTCGGCAGTTTTGTCAATTGGTTCATGCACCAAAACTGCAATCCACATTGTATCACATATAAGGAGGATGTTGGCAAAGGTTCTTAATTTAGGCTTTACATCTACATGCATTCTCTTGAATATTTCAATCTATTTTTAGCTTGTATGCCTATGATTCCACATCTTGCATGCATATCAACTAGGGAATTTGTAACTATAATATTGACAAAAATTCTCATACCATTATGCTTTCCATGCATTTCCATACCCTATTTGAAACCTCTCATTTGGCATAGGTATGGAAAATAATTTGGCATTGTACGTTTCGATTGCATTTGTTTGAAAGTTTTGGAAGTCTTTTCAAGAAAATTATTTTCTAAAAATCTCTTTGCCTTTATTTACCATCATTTTTGTCTTCTTTTTGGGGGGTAAAAATTTGAGGTTAGAGAATAGTTTTATTAATTATAAAAATTAAATACATAGTTCTTCGTTTGGTGCGGGCACTAGTAGGAAAGAACAGAGAAGAAAACCTCCAGTCTAGCCCAGGATAGATGTCCAGAAATTCAGAATTTTACATAACAAGTATGAGGGCATTCCCTCATTTACATAGCTGGAATATATATAAAAGTTAAATACAATTTTATAAATTATTTGCATAGATGTCACGCCTTTCATTTTTCCTTGTGTATGTACTCCTTGTATGAAGGTTGTTTTCTTGAATGATCATCCTGTAATTACTCATCTATTTGGAAAAGATCGATGTTAGAGTCCATGATCATCTATTTCACTTGAATTTAAAAAGTATTTAGAAAAACCATCCTGATATAATCAAAGGGATTTGTTTCTAATCAAAGAAGGTCTTATAATTAGCATCCAATAATCAATTATTCCTAATAAAATCATATCATAAAATGGGCGTTAATGAATCATCTCAGGATCATTTTTGTAAAGATGATCTCTGGATCATTCTTGTAATTTACCGTTCTATGTATATTGGAAAGCCATAGCATGTTGATCACATATTCTTACTCCTTAAAAATAGAATTAGAAAAATTATTACCAGTTCTTTTCATACTAATTGATCTTAAATGTTCATGTATGCATATGTTGACAGTTAACGCCCAGAACAATAATTCAAATACTAAATCATTTTAATTTTATAAACACAAGTAGTGGTTCTTTATGTTACCCGGTATATATATATAATTTGTAGGTGTGTAGCTTTTTCATTATTCTGAATTTGATCCAAAACATTTCATAGTATATGTCTTCCCCTATTTCTAAACTGTATCTTTTCATATCAGATTTTCCAATTTAATTTCTAGATTAAACTTAATGAGTTCCTTACTATCATAAAATTCAGACTAAATGAATTGAACATTAACATGTATCTGAATAAATCAGAATGCAACAACCCTAATCTTTTCAGCCTTTATCCATAATAATCAATCAATACGTTGATACATCATGAAGTAGAATTATTGTTAATACTTGTGAACATTGCTAGTAAGAAGAAGCCACAAGAAAGCACTAACACAGTAGATCCCTTAAGTTATTGTGACCTTATAGTCTCTTATTTTGAAATACTAAATTAAGAGATTATCAAGGTTACAATAGCTGAAGAGAGAGTGGAGTCATATACCTTCTCTTTACTTGACTGGATGGAATGAATCAGTATTGTTACTTAAACACTTTATATGTTTATATGTTGCATATTATCCATACAGATCAGATTTAAATAAATTTTCCTTCACATTTATGGTCTAAAATTAAACCATTCAATTGAATATTCAAACTTAACTTCTGTAAATCCTTGTGGAATTCCATATTAGTTATTCAAAATAAAGGATCCTCTAATGCTTACATGACATGTTTTCTTGCATTTTTCTGTGGCCTCAAAATAAAATATAAGATTAAAAATTATGAGCATACTTACATGACATGTTTTCTTGCCTTTTTGTGTAGCCTCAAAATAAAATATAAGATTGAAAATTACGAGCATACTTCTGAGCTTTCCTACTGAGGTTTAGTACTTACTACTTACTACAACACTAAAATAATTAAAACATCATATATTCATAATCCTTCCTCTGTAATCATGTTGAATAG
This sequence comes from Thuja plicata, assembly GCA_018584345.1. NCBI lineage: Eukaryota > Viridiplantae > Streptophyta > Pinopsida > Cupressales > Cupressaceae > Thuja > Thuja plicata. Next base: position 655,373 of record MU228116.1, read on the forward strand.
TAGGCTACCATATTTTTGACAGACATACGAATTTATAAACTTATCATAGAGATTCTTTAGACAAAATAATGTAACATGATTAATCCTGAAAAAGTTGAACTTGAGTAATGACAACAATGAAGCCTCTTTCCATTTTTTATTGGTTAAATAGATTAAACTGTCCACATGTGTCTATCTAAATTGTTTCATACCTGCCAACCAAAATTACTAAAATAGCAAAGTCGTGGATATGACATGAGTAAAGTGCTTAGAATCTTCCTAGAAATGGGTTGGAGTTTCATTGAGATATTAGTGTTATTAATATTGTTTATATATATATATATGAACTCACAACTAAGACAAGAATATATAAATATATAATATATAAATATCCATATATATATAAACACATGAACTCACAACTAAGACAATAATATATATATATGTGTGTGTGTGTGTGTGTGTGTGTAAACACATAAGATAAGAATATATATATATATATATATACATACATACATATATATATATACATATATATATATATACACATATATATTTGTATATATGTATGTATGTATATATATATATGTATATATATATATATATATATAAATATGTGTGTATATAAATACATATATATGTATAAATGTATATGTGTGTGTGTAGTCAAAAAATGGAAGCACTTCTATGGTAGACTGGTTTAACCTTTCGAGTAAGTAGTTTGGGGTTATGTCAAGAGCCTTGAATGGGTTCCTGACTTTGATCTGGCTTTATCCCCCTGTTCTGCCCCATTTCCACTTTTTCTAACCTATTTCTGGCACCCCAGATTGAGAAACAAGAAATTTGACCTCAGGGTCAAGGTCGACCTTTTTGGGTCAAGGTTGACCTTGACCTTGACCTAGGTCACAGTCGACCTTTTCTAGGCCTAAGATTCAAATTTCAAAATCTTAGGGTTTCCGAATGTTAGTCTTTGGAAGAAGTTACTTCTCGCTTCCGGGTTGGCTATTTAGGACTTTGGGACAAAAAATCCTAAATTATATTTAACATAGGTCCTCTTCTATGGGCATGGGCCCAATCAGAATTTAATTCTCCTATGTCAGCCTCTCTAGAAGATTGTGCCCTAATTTCATATAAAAGGAAGCTTTCTCCTCTCATTTTCTCTAACCATCAAGAAGCTAAGCATAATCAAGAATCATAAAACTTTCAAGACTTGAAGAGTGAGATCCAAAGGTGAAGAAGCAAGATTTGAAGCAAGCCAAGTAGCCATTGAATTATTCATCCATTCTCAAGCATTTCTCAAGCTTTTCTCAAGCACTCATTTTCATCAAGGAGATCCATTGGTGGCCATTGAAGGATTCAAGCTCCATGGAGCCCTCTTGTTGAAGATTTCTCCATCCACATTCCTCCAAGCCTCTTCCAGTTCAAGAACCCATTCAAGATTGGTGTTGAAGATCTACAAGCAATTGATTGAAGACATCCAACATTCTACATTCTACATTCTACATCCATTTGGTGCATCCATACTTGTGGATTCAAGGATTCAAATCCTTCATAAGGACTTTTACATGAGCAAGGTGAATTGTTTCATTTACTTTGTTTATTTCTGTAATTTCAATTATATATTTGAGGTTAATTCCAAAATTGGGGTTTGACCAAGGCAAACCCCTCCCCCCAACAAACAAACCATTTTTCTAGTAGGTACAAGTTTGGAACAACAAATCAGGACGAAGATTCAGATACCCTTTTCGATAAACTTCCACGATCCGAAAACAAAATTTCAGTCTGAGACTTTTTAGGTCGATTTTGCCCGAGGGTGCAATCGGAAATTCTGGCCAATGGTAACATTGACTTGAGGGTACAAATCAGAATTGTCTCAGAATAGAAAAATATTTCTGGGTTTTGTTCGTCTTAGCATTTCTATTCTAGATCTAGTCCCAGATTTTTTAGAAACTCAACACAGGCTTTAGAAAATAGCATTCTTCACATCTGCAATATTTCAAGGTTAGTGCATTTCTCATATTCAATTCAATTAAGGTTATCAATCTATCTGAATCTATTTTACATTCAAATCAACAAATCAAATTGGTTACTTAAGATCTTCCTTCCTTATTCTTGTTTCCAAATGGTTGATTCATTTATGCATTGATCTTTTCTTTTGGGTTAATCAACTTGGATCTTTCATTTGCATATCTAAGGATAAAAGGAGAGCATCTTTTTACCCCCATAACATATTTAAATGTAAGGTATTTTATGTTAAATGAACCACTATAATAAAAACATCATTTTTCTTACCTTACATTTTGGTGAACCCGCGATAGACAACTCTTTCTTTTTGGTGTTAGATTTACATCTTTTATGTTAGATCTTGCATGCATATTAGATTAGCTTTATTTTATTTTCTTTCATTTTCCTTTCAAAAATTAAAATCAAACTCTTTGTTTTCTAAATTATTTCATTTGCATTGCATTGGTGTATGAGCTTTACCACTACTAGTCCTACTTATAGTATCCTGGTTAGAAGAAGTCATAGAATCATGGGTTCCTTTGATCTTGAATCTTCCTCTCCTTTCCATAGGATCCTGGATGACAACTTGAATACTCATGATTCCAATCCTTCTATGGAGCATAACTCTTCTCACTCATCTCATGATGAGGAAGATGCTTTAAGAGTTCCTCCTAAACAAGTGCAAAAACTTTCAACCGAACTTGATAAAATGGGAAATTGGATTATTCAAGATTCCATCCAAGCTATAGAGGCTCTTAAGAAAGTCCTTCGTGATAGTGATCAAGGTGTTAATTTCTAACATGGTATCACTCATCTTGTGCATTTGAATGTTAAACCTTTAGCTCAAGAGGCTAAAGATTTAGGATTTACTCCTATCATTAGTGATGGACCACTTCTTTTGTTCCTTTACATAGCATTCCTACTTATACTCCTCCTTTGATGACTACATCTCTCCTGATTTCATCTATTCCTATGAGTATTCCACCAGTATCTCTACCTACCTCACAACCTTCATACCATAGTGTACCTTTTACTTATACTAATCCCCTTCCAACTGTGGTTCCAAATATTCCACCAGTTGTATCTTCTATTATTGCTGCTTCCTACACTTTTCCTAGTGTTCCTAATGTTTCTATGCCACCTATGTCTTCTAATGATTCCACAATTATTAGTTTGGCTCAGGCTGTGTCATCTTTACAATAATAACTTGCATCCTTAACTCAATCCAAGTTTAGCATTCCTACATGTGACATTGGTAGTCCCTTATCTTTAGGCATTATCCATGCTATTGTTCCTCAATAAGCCGATATGCCTCATCTAGAGAATTACAATGGTAAAGGCGATTCTGTTACTCATGTTAAAAAATTTCAAATCCTTTGTAGTGATTATGCTCATGACCATAGGATTTTAGCTAAACTATTTGCTAGAACCTTTCGTGATAAGGCTTTGTAATGGTATTGTTCTTTACCTCCTTATTCCATTAATTCTTTTCCTAAACTTGCTAATACCTTCATTCAACAATTTCAAAATAACATTGGTCCGCAAGTTTCCTTAACTGATTTAATGCATTGTAAACAAAATATTAAGGAAAAATTGACTGATTTCATTGGTATATTTAAACATTTGTATGCTCATATTTCTTATCTTGTCCCTGATATTGATCTTCAACACATGTTTATTTCAAATTTAGAAAAGGATATTAGAGATAAGATTTTGCTTACTGAATTTACCTCTTTTCAACAACTTTGTGCACCACTTCATCATTATCAATTACAAGTGAGTCAATTTGAGAGCAACACTCCAATGGCTCCCGTTCTAGTTGATAAGAGTGACAATGCTCCTAATCCTAATAAATTTCAAAAACCTAACAACTACATCAAGATTAATAAATAGACGAATGCGGTTGCTAATCAAGTTGTTTTTGCATCCCACAATGCCACTTCTGCATCCACTTCTTTCCGTATGAATCCTATGTTTACTCCTTTCTCTAAATCTTTACATTCTATTATGAGTAGGTTGTTAAGTGCTAATATGATTACCTTGCCTCCTATTCGACCTCTCCTTCCTACTACCATAGCTTCAAAATCCTTTGATTCTAAAGCTTTTTTCCAATACCATCGCCAGAATGGTCATGATACTGAAAAATGTTATTCTCTAAAGCATAAGGTTCAAGACTTAATCGATTCTAATGCCTTATCTGTTGATAATTTTGATGGTAATGGGAACAAATTTGTCTCTCCTCCTAATCAAAATCTTCAAATCTATACGAATCCTCTACCTACACATGATACTAATACCATCGCTCAACCATCTTCTATGGATATCATTTACGATTCAAAGATGGATGATCTTAATCACATTGTTAATCATGTGGAGAGCGTTGTGGCATCAGAACCTATTGTTCAGGATCCTTCACCTCCACCTCAACTTCAAGTTCCATTTAAACCTCAGAAATAGACTAAGGATAAACGACCTCAGGAAATTTCAATTACCTTTGATGATTCTGAGACTATTAAGGCTCCTGATGGTCCCCTTTATATTTATGATAAGATTTCTAAGATACCTACGCGTGGTTGTCTTGTTGATCCCACATCTTTAATCAATGTCATTACTGAGGAAAATCTTTTTATGAAAATCCTACAACGTGATTTTTATGATCCATCGGATGCATGGATCCAAACTTGTAATGCTTTCTCTATCCTGCACTTGGTTCTATTAACTTGCACGTTGAACTTTGTGGCAAGGTTGTAGATACTACCTTCATTATTGTTCCTACATCTGATCAATTTCAAGTCAAATTTGGTTTGCCTTGGATAACTTCTATGCATGCTATTGCTTCTCCTATTCATAAATGTCTTAAGATAATTCATAATGGAGAAGTAAAAATGATTAATCATAGTTTATATCAACCTTCTAGGCCTAGAGATTGTGCTACTCTTGATTTATTTTGGCCCTCATTACCTAATTCATGTCCTCCTCACCCTAACAACCTTTTCCATTCATATCAAGCCTATAAACATCGCAAGATTGTCAAGTTAAGCATGCCTTGGATAGATCTTAACCATGGTATTTTTCCCACTCCTTCTATACCTCCTTTATCCATTACTACTAATTATATTACTCAACCTCCCAGTGTTGCTTCTGAGCCTACTATGAATCATACGAATCCTCTTACAGAACTTGTGAAGGAATCAGTGGTTATTCCTCCTAGTTCTCCACATATGTCAAACAAAGAAAAATGTAACAAATCTGATAACAAACGTCGTAAGAAGCTTAAAGCTAATGCTAGGGCATGTGCTTCTCTTCTTTGAAATTCTTTACCTTCTTTCGATCAACCTATGCCTAATGTGTTGGAAGAAGTCAATAATCACAATGATGTTAAGATGAATGAGTATGATGATCCTATTCGCATCGTAGATCCCATTTTAATTATTCTTGACGAGGAGGATACTCTAGATGATCCTATTGATATTAGTGATGAATATGAGACCATTTATCTTGACACTGACTTACCTCATATGCTTTCAACTCAATTGACAATTACACCTAGTATCTGTTAAATTATACCATTGAATTGATTAATATAAACATATAATTGATATCATATATATATATATATAATATATTATTATTAATAATCAAATATAATTATCACTGTTTATAACAGTCGATGTACATTCACAACTGATTATATATTATCGAGTTTTATTGTTAATAAAACACAGTCATTGGTCGACATAAACCATATACACAATAACCATTAGTTAATGGTTATTGTAACACATTGTAACCATTAGTTAATGGTTATCGTAACACATTTTTAATGTGTTACGATAACCATTAACTAATGGTTATGCGAACACCTATTTGCAATGCGCCTCCACACGAAACAGCGCTAGCCTATACATGGCTGTGTAAAGGCATGACTCGATGTGGATTTAGCGACGTAAAGTCATGACTTTAGATAGTTGTGTCTCCTCACTCATATACTAATATGAATAGTGTGGACTGAGAAAGATAATCAATCACAGTGGCATCTTCTTCTCTCAGCAGCATACTAACAATCAGTAATATATATATATATATAATCAGTAAAAGTATATATATAGCATTCAACACAATTATAATAGTCAGATTTTCTCTATTTAGATCTCTAAAATCTAACATGGTATCAGAGCCTCAATAGAAGGAAATGTTTCAAGACTAAAATTTATATTACTGATTGTCTTAATATAAAAGAAAGAGAGAGAGAGAAAAATGGCCAGCAGTATCAAAGTAGAATATAGACTCGAAGGAGCATCTAATTTCTTCTCATGGAAAATTTGAATTCTTACCTTGCTTGAAGAAATTGAGTTAGATTCTTATGTTGAAGAAAATACAAGCATGCCAGAAGAAGAAACAGAAAAAGAAACTTGGAAAAGATGTAACAACAAAGCCAAGAAGATTATAATTGATTCTGTAAAAGATCATAATCTCCCCTCCATAGAAAGACTTAAATCTGCCTATGAAGTATTCAAGACCATCCAAGAAACATTTGAGATTAACAATACTAGCAGATTTCCTACACTCAAACAACAACTACTAAATCTTTAAATGAGTAAAGGGGAAACCATTACATCTTACTTTCTTCGGATTTCAGAACTAAGGGATCAACTCTCCACCATTGGAAATAATGTTGATGACATGGAGCTAACTTTAATATCCCTTAGAGGATTACGCATCACATGGGAATCATTTATTCAATGTATAACAGGCTGTCCCCCCCTACCCAAGTTTGATCAGCTCAAGAATGATTGCACTCAAGAGGAATCTTGGTTAATATCAAGAGGAATCAGACCTACCAAAGGAAATGAGATTCAAGCTCTTCACACTCACTAAAAATTCAAAAGAAATAAAATGAATTTTAAACATAAGAAAGGAAATTCTAACACTAGTCATGTAGGGAATTCCAATAAACATCACAAAAACCGAGACTTCTCTAAAATACAGTGTTTCAAATGTGATAATTTTGGTCATACTCATAGATATTGTCCTGAGAAGGAGAAAATTCAAGCAGCATTAGCAGAAGTAAAAGGAGCAGAAGTATCATTATTCTTCTTAGCATTATCAAGTGAAGTTAACTCAAATAAGAAGACTTGGATAATTGACAGTGGAGCTTCTCGGCATATAACAGGATTTAGAGATCAATTTGAATCTCTAGAAGAAGATTCCTCTGAAGAAGTCACTATTTGAGACAACTCCATCTATCCATCAAAAGGAATTGGGACCTGCTCAATCAAATTAAAAATAGGAGTAACTCTACAATTGAAAGATGTTCTCTTTGTACCAGGCATAAAAAGGAATCTGGTCTCCATTTCAGGCTTAGCTGATCAAGGCTGTCATGTTACATTTTAGGAAAACAAAGCATTATTATGGCCTAAAAACACCAACCTTAAAAATTCCATTTCAATAGGGTATAGAGATGGAAGTCTATACAAATTATGTAATAGTCATCAAACAACCAAGAACTATGTAATGAAGTATCAAGTTCTAATCAACTATGGCACAGAAGATTAGGACACCTCGATTTTAGTACTCTTCCCTCCATAAATAAAATCACTATAGGCATACCCAATCTAAAATCTGATCATATTGGAACTTGTAAAGGATGTGCTCTAGGAAAAATTATCAAAAGATCATTTTCTACTAGTGAACGTAAAACCAAAGATATACTAGAAC
>MU228116.1:663253-679932 GCA_018584345.1 Thuja plicata
CTAGAAAAACTTGGATCCAATTTCTTAAACTCAAAGAGTCAAATGAAGTATTGTTAAAATTCAAAGAATTTAAAGCATTAGTGGAAAATCAAACTGGGAAGAAAATAAAAATTCTAAGATCAAACAATGGAGGTGAATACATCTCTGAAACCTTTAAATATTTATGCATTTCTGTTGGGATTAAGAGGGAGTATACTATACTGTATAATTCTCAACAAAATGGAGTAGCAGAAAGGAAAAATAGAACTATCATTGAAGCTGCCAAAGCTATGATGCATGATCAAGATCTTCATACCTCATTCTGGGTCGAAGCATGCAACACCGCCATGTACATTCAAAATAGATGTCCTCACTCAATTTTAAAAAATGTTACACCCGAAGAAGCCTTCACAGGGAAGAAACCAGATCTAAGTCATCTAAGAATTTTTGGATGTCCAGTATATGTTCACATTCCTAAAGAAAAGAGAACCAAACTAGAACCCTCTGGGAAGAAAGGGATATTTATTGGCTACAGTGAAACTACTAAAGGATATAGAATCTACATACTAGGACAAAAATCTATTGACGTTAGTAGAGATGTAAAATTTGAAGAAGACATTGCTCTCAAAATCTCCACACTTATAGAAGGACCAAATGAGAATCAAAGGGAGAATACTCACAACATTGAGAATCAAAGGGAGAATATTCAGGACACTAAGAATACACTTCAAAATGATGAGAACTACATTGTTGAGAATTCAAGAGAAAATACTATAAATATCCCCCCATCCAATCCTGAAGAGGTTGATATTCCTAACAAAAAGAAAAGGCCACTATGGGCAAGGAAAATGTTTGAAGAAAATAATATTGAACCAGATGAGATGTTAAAAGAAAGTAAGAGAACGAGAAATCAGAAATGCTATCTTGCACTTATGGTTGAGCTCACAAAATCTGAACCCCCTAATGTAAAAGAAGCATTAACATGTCAAGCCTGGAAAGATACAATGATCAAAGAATATCAATCCATAGTTAAGAATGATGTTTGGGAAGTAGTACCAAGACCCAAAGGAAAGTCAGTTGTTTCTTCAAGATGGTTATTCAAATTCAAATATGCTTCAGATGGTAGTATTGAAAAACCTGAGGCCAGATTCATAGCTAGAGGTTTCTCTCAAAAGGCCGGTATTGATTATGAAGAAACCTTTTCTCCAGTTGCTCGATACACATCTGTAAGAACCATTATAGCCATTGCAGTATCTAAAGGTTGGAAGATACATCAAATGGATGTAAAAACTGTATTCCTAAATGGAGTGATTGAAGATGAAGTATATATAGAACAACTAGAAGGCTTCAACACCCATGACAAAAATAATTATGTCTACAAATTAAAGAAAGAACTCTACGGTCTTAAGCAAGCTCCCAGGGCTTGGTATGAACATATAGACAGTTATCTCTCCAAGCTAGGGTACTCGAAAAATGAAGCTAACCCTAATATATACTTTAAAATATACAAAGGAGATATGGTAATTCTAGTCCTCTATGTTGATGATCTACTAATAACAGGAGAAGATCATCTCATTTCTAAATGCAAACAAGATCACACAAATGAATTTGACATGAAGGACCTAGGTTTATTACACTACTTCTTAGGATTGGAAGTACTACAGAAAGAAAACTACATTCTTCTAAATCAAATAAAATACACCTTGGACATTCTAACTAGATTTGGAATGATGGAGTACAAACCACTAACCACTCCAATGGAAACAAATCTTAATAAGCTCAAGGATAAAGCAGCAAATTCAAAACCTACAGATCCTACATATTACAGACAAGTAGTTGGGTCACTTATGTACTTAGTTAATACTCATCCTGATATCTACTATGCTACAAATGTTTTAAGTCACTTCATGTGTGAACCAAAGAAGATTCACCTAATAGCCGCCAAACATATTCTAAGATACTTATGTGGTACAATTGAAATGGGCCTAAAATATGAGAATACTAAGATTCAACTTCAAGGATTCACCGACTCCGACTGGGCTGTAAATTCAATCGATTGTAAAAGTACTATAGGATGTTGCTTTAGTCTTGGATCAGCCATGATTTCCTGGTTCAGTAGAAAACAATCAGCAGTTGCTCAAAGCTCTACTAAAGTAGAATATATGGCCACTTCAATGGGAGCTCAAGAAGCAGTATGGTTAAGGAAATTACTATTTAGATTGTTTGGTAAGCCATTAAAACCTACCATAATTCATTGTGACAATCAAAGTTGTATCAAACTTTCAGTAAATCCAGTCTTTCACAATCACTCCAAACACATAGAAATTCCTTACCACTACATAAGAGATATGGTAGACAGAGATATCATTAAGTTGGTCTACATCAGTACTGAAGAAAAAAATGTTGACATCTTCACCAAGCCTCTTTTGAAGTTGAAAATTGAGTACTTCAGAAAGAAACTTGGTATGGTTAAAATGTGATTAATTTTGAGATTAAATCTCACTATTATGTAAATTGAAATATTCATGAATAAAATTAAAAGTTAGATATTGCAATATTGTGTATGTTGAAATATGATGATCTTTCTTGTGTGTGAAGTCACTGTTGTAAGGTGATGACCTACAATAGTTTGACTTATGTTATCATTCAAACCAGTTCCAAATTAGTCAGGGATTACGATAACAACTGGTTCAAGTTTTGATTCGGATTGCGCCGGATATCTTGACACCCATGTTTATCCTTATCTAGTTCCAAATTTAATCGTGGATTAAGATAAACTTGCTTATCAGGTTGAACTATGTTCCAGATTATGCCGGAAGTCCTGATTCAAATAATCATGTGTTATTTAAAGGGAATATTAACAGAATTCCAATAACACCCACATCTTGTGAATATTAATCTCCTCTTGCTAAGAGGGAGTGTTAAATTATAGCATCAAATTGATTAATATAAACACATATATATATAATATGTTATTATTATTAATCAATTATAATTATCATTGTTTATAACAGTCGATATACATTCACAACCGATTATATATTATCGGGTTTTATTTTTAATAAAAGACAATCGCTGGTTGACATAAACCATATACACGATAACCATTAGTTAATGGTTATCGTAACACATTGTTAATGTGTTATGATAACCATTAACTAATGGTTATGCAAACACCTATTTGCAATGCGCCTCCACATGAAACAGTGCCAGCCTATACATGGTTGTGTAAAGGCATGACTCAATGTGGCTTTAGCCACGTAGAGTCATGACTTTACACAGCCATGTCTCCTCACTCATATACTAATACAAATAGTGTGGAATGATAAAGATAATCAATCATAGTGGCATCGTCTTCTCTCAGTAGCATACTAACAATCAGTAATATATATATATATAATCAGTAAAATTATATATACAGCATTCAACACAATTATAATAGTCAAATTTTCTCTATTTACAATCTCTAAAATCTAACAGTATCGAGCAACGCGATTCTCAAGAGGATCCTTGTTTGGAACTAGCTATTATTCCTACTATATTGGATATAGTCCCTCTTGCGAGTTACCCACTTTCCCTAAATGATATAAACCAATATTGGGAGATTGGGCGATGCGCCTGATTGGCTTATCCCTCATGGTAGCCAGTTTTGTGTTTGCATGTTATACTGTGCTTCTCCCGTAATGTGTTTTCTAAATGTTTGTTAGACTCTTTTATACGACCCTTGTTACTTTGTTGGTGCAAGGTGATAAAGGAATCAAACCTATTGTATAAATCCTCTATATGTATCTCTATTCTTATGTATGTTGTTTCCATGTTATGTTGTGCTTGTGCTATTGTTCGTAAATGTTTTCCTTGTGTAGTCCACTTGGATCTACGACATGGTAGCACTGATTCTTTTTGGTCTCTATGTTGTGGTCCGAAAAGACGCTTCTTCGTAACTCTTGAGTTTTCTTTCCTCCATTGTGATTGTAGTTCTACTTTCTTTGGGGAATGATGTCAATTAATTTGCAATAATATCATATCTATATGTACATGTTATCTTATGATCATAATGACCCCACAGTAGGTAGATCCCTTTTGTGTTCTTTGTATGTTTATGTGATATTTCCCTTGAGTTGTCTTCATTTGGGGGCATCTCATAGTGGAAACATAATCAGTAGAGTTGTTTATGTTTCCGTTCAAGCCATTGCTCCTATTAAAGTGTTAGCAATGACTTTAACATGGGAGCATATGCTCTAGTCACTTTTTGCACACACGCACATTCAAAATATTTTCAAAACTTAAAACTTTTTCCCTTTATGGATTAAAGACTAATCCTTAAAGTATGGACATTTACTTTTTAGGATCTCTTGATCCCTCCAGTTCAAATTTACACGGATCTCTTGATCCCTCCAGTTTCAAATTACAATGTTTTGATCCCTTAAGGTCAGAAGGTGCCCTTAAGAATGGATCTCCCTTATGGGTTGACTAGTGAGTAGCCACATTCACTAGGCGGTTCAACTCCATCATTCCAATTACACTTTTTCCTTGTGTGGTTCACAATGGGACATAAGTTCTCATTGGGTGAGGTAACCATACCCTTTCTCTCTCTTTCTCTTTAATTGGTGATGTCTCTCTTATTGTGATCTTAGGGTTGATAAAGACTTAAGTCCCTTGGGGGCTTGAGGATTTATTTGTCCCTTGTGATTCCAATAAGATTATCTATTCTTTATGATCTCCTTTACCAAGAGTTTGTATTGAGTCCATACTCTTGCTAAAGTGGGGGCTAAATGTATAGTTGAAAAATAGAAGCACTTCCATGGTAGACTGGTTTAGCCTTCCGAGTAAGTGGTTTGGGGTCATGTCAAGCACTTTGAATGGGTTCCTGAATTTGATCTGGCTTTATCCCCCTGTTCTGCCCCATTTCCACTTTTTCCAACCTATTTCTGGCACCCCAGACTGAGAAACAGGAATTTGACCTCAGGGTCAAGGTCAACCTTTTTGGGTCAAGGTTGACCTTGACCTTGACCTAGGTCACAATCAACCTTTTCCAGGCTTGGGATTCAAATTTTAGTATCTCAGGGTTTCCCGATGTCGATCTTTGGAAAAAGTTAATTCCCGCTTTCGGGTTGGCTGTTTCGAACTTCGGGACAACAAATACTAAATTATATTTAACATAGGTCCTCTTCTAGGGTCATGGGTCCAATTAGAATTTAATTCTCCTATGTCGGCCTCTCTAGAAGATTGTTCCCTAATTTCATATAAAAGGAATCTTTCTCCTCTCATTTTCTCTAACCATCAAGAAGCTAAGCATAATCAAAAATCAGAAAACTTTCAAGACTTGAAGAGTGAGATCCAAAGGTGAAGAAGCAAGATTTGAAGAAATCCAAGTAGTCATTGAAGCATTCCTCCATTCTCAATTACTTCTCAAGCACTCATTTTCATCAAGGAGGTCCATTGGTGGCCATTGAAGGATTCAAGCTCCATGGAGCCCTCTTGTTGAAGATTTCTCCATCCACATTCCTCCAAGCCTCTTCCAATTCCAGAACCCATTCAAGATTGGTGTTGAAGATCTACAAGAAATTGATTGAAGACATCCAACATTCTACATTCTACATTCTACATCCATTTTGTGCATCCATACTTGTGGATTCAAGGATTTGAATCCTCCACAATGACTTTTACATGAGCAAGGTGAATTGTTTCATTTACTTTGTTTATTTCTGCAATTTCAATTATATATTTGAGGTTAATTCCAAAACTGGGGTTTGACCAAGGCAAACCCCTCCCCCCAACAAACAAACTATTTTTCTTGCAGGTACAGGTTTGGAATAGAAGATCAGGATGGAGATTCGGATACCCTTTTCGACAAACTTTTAGGATCTAAAAATAGAATTTGAGTTTGAGACTTTTTAGGTCGATTCTTCCCTAGGGCGCAATCAAAAATTCTAGCCAACAATGACATTGACTTGAGGGTACAAATTGGAATTGTCTCAGAATAGAAAAATATTTCTGGGTTTTGTTCGTCTCTGTGTTTCTATTCCAGATCTAGTCTCAGATTTTCTAGAAACTCAACACATGCTTCAGAAAATGGCATTCTTCAGATCTGCAATATTTCAAGGTTAGTGTATTTCTCATATTCAATTAAATTAAGGTTATCAATCTATCTAAATATATTTTACATTCAAATCAAAAAATCAAACCGGGTACTTAAGATCTTCCTTCCTTATTCTTGTTTCCAAATGGTTGATTCATTTATGCATTGATCTTTCCTTTTGGGTTAATCAACTTGGATCTTTCATTTGCATATCTAAGGATAGAAGGAGAGCATCTTATTTACCCCCATAAAATATTTAAATGTAAGGTATTTTATGTTAAATGAACCACTATAATAAAACCATCATTTTTATTACCTTACAATGTGTGTGTGTGTGTGTGTGTGTGTGTGTGTGTGTGTGTGTGTGTGTGTGTGAATTTGGTGGATCTTTGCAGGGGTTCTAACTGGGTTCTGCTATTTTGTAGGTGTTTGGGTGTTTTTTTAGAAGTTTTCATTAGTCATTCAGGTGTTTTTAAGGCTTCCCTGTAGAATTTTTTTTTAAGCCTAACATTTCAATAAAAATAAGTAATGCATGCAATTTACACATCTAATATTGTCATCTATTTATAATTGTATAAAAAAGTAGCTATTTTTGTGATGTTGTCGCTAGTGTCTTCTATACTACTATTTTAACAGAGTAAACATCTAATTAGTCCATGATTGTGCTAAGAAAGAGTAGTACTATCTTTATACAAAAAATTTAACAGTATCGGCCATGTCTTATTATTTGTGATTTATCACTTACCTCATCTTCAGAGTCATCCTTTGAAACCCCATCTACTGCTATCATTTCCCCTTGCCCTAATTTTTCCCTAGACTTTTTCGAGCCCAACTTTTCTTTATGAACATTGGAGGAATGACCTATTTCTTGTTTAAATCCATATTTTTGAGTGACGAAGGTACATCAAAGCCTTCTGCAGAGAAGTATTTGGTTGGGATTGCTTGACTCCAGTGAAGGAGAAAGTGAAGATTTCTTTTAAATTCAGGCCAATGAATGTCAAAGATAGTTTTATCTTTGAATGTCATAATTGGCCTCTTGGGGATACGTTCCTCATTCTCCAAACTCCCAATATTAGTAGACATGTAATCCTCGGGGTACGGGATTTCATGGTTATAGTTGATGCTATAGACCGCATGTTCGAGTCCCCCCAGTATTTTGTGAATAAAAATTTTCCTACAAAGGGACATTATATCTTCTTTGTTAATGCCTGAAATAATCAAAAATGAAATGAAAGTGCCCACTAATTCCCCATTAGTTCTCAAGGTATAATTGTAATCAAAGTTTGATTCCCCAAAAGAAAGCATAATGGCTCGCCGAGACATATCGTCAGTAGGTTTGAGGATTTGGCTCCATATTTATGGCTTGATACATCCTAGAAAGGCCATGTCTCTATTGCCAGAGGTGTGGAATGTATGCACATTGGTATATATTTCACCTGCTGCAAATCACAGATGTAGCCATGGTTCTAATATATTCTACATCTAATCAATTGACAGACATTAAGAAAGAAATGAGATATGAACGAACCTAGAGTTGTACCAAGAAACTGACCAACGTTTCCAGCGAGGATGAAAATGAGAGAATTGTGGCAAATAAGAGGGAGGAAAGCACAAAATCAAGTGATGAAGGGAACTCCTTTATCTCAGATTCATAAATTATGGCTTGGGATCATGAGAAGGTGAAACGGAGGGAAAAGGGCTGAAAAAAGATAGAAAATGGAAAGACAACCAATCAAAGGCAATCATGCCAAAATACCTAGTGTGTCATAAATGATATTTAATGATGAAAATAAATGTAGCAATATTTTCATATTGGATTGGGATATGAGAGGACATTGGCTTGTGGATCCGTAAGACATTGGCTTGTGAAAAGGCATTGTCATTTTCATTGGCATCGGCATATATGCATATATATTTATGTATTTATATAAATTTTTGTATATATATATATATATTGAGAGAGAGAGAGAGACAGAGAGACAGAGAGAATTTAGAATGAATGTGTATAGGTGCTAATATATGTAACTGTAATTTGGTCATTAACTTTGTGGATCGGTCCAATTAAAATTCATATATATGTATATATGTGTTTTAATGTGTGTGTGTGTGTGTGTGTGTGTGTGTTTAAAACATACGCTATTTATATTTCCCTAGTAGAGGTTTTGCATTAGTGTAAAATTGAATATTAACTATCTATAATCTGTAGAAAATGAAGTGTTAGTATGTGGGTATACTGGTGTGTATGTATTTATATATTTATGTGTGTGTGTGTGTGTGTGTATATACATGTTTTTGTATATGTATATATATTAATATACAAATATATGTATGGTTCCTGCAAGAAGTTGAGTCTCACTTTTGGGCAAAAACTGGAAGTGTTTTCCCTTTTTTTCAATTTTTTTGTCAATTGATGTCAAAATTTGAGGCACTTAAAGATTGACTATAGAAAAACTTTAGTAATAGAAAATGTAGTTCTCGGAGTCTACTTTTCTAATATGTAATTTATTTCAATACCCACATGGTAGAAATTGTTTTTTACTAGGAATATTTAAAAAACCACATTTTCAAAATGTTTGTTTCAGGACCATACCACACGTGTACAACCACCCTAATTTGAAGTAAATAAATGATTTTTTGTGGATCCTTCTGGGGAAAGGTACCTAACACACCAAAGATTGATGAGAATAATTTTTTTTTTTTTATTAAATATTCTTTTATTAATTTTTAATTGACTATAAGGTACATTTTTGAAACCTCTGGTGTAGGGCCACCATAATTTGATGAAAATTTCATTTTTTTGAATTTTTTTTTTATCTTGAAGTAAATTCTATGTAGATTGATGTCATATAATTCATTTTTCAAAAAACATAAAATCAAAAAAGTTATTAAAATTTTAGTTAATCTTACTATTTCAAGTTTAGGTAACACTTTGGCTTAATAAATATTGTAAAAATACTAAAATTAGTCATATCACTGTGAAACTTATATTTTTATAATTCATACAATAATAATTGTAATGGGTTTTCATTTCGTAAAAAATAATTCGAGAAGGCCTCCAAAAAATTATGACAAGGCAGAAATTTAATATTCCAGTGCCTTAGCCATATTTTACAGGGCCAAGCATAGGCTTGGTGGGACCAAGCCTGTCTTGAACCAAAAACCAGAGTGGCAGTACGGTGTCCACTCGCCATTTTAAGAAACAGGCACTTGTTTCTATTTGGACTATTGAAACAGAAACGAGCACCTATTTCATTTAAATAACGGGTGTATGTTTCTTAAAGACCCGTTGAAGACAAAATAAAAAGGAATGTGGGCCCGATCTCAATGATTGAAGATTATTCAATCATTTTTATACATATCTGTGTTGTAGAAAGAATAATTTGAATCAACATTCTATTTTCTTGTCTTGTTTTGGATCTGACATGAAGAGAATACTTTGACTTAAAATTTTGGTGCAAACTTGGGATTAAAGCAACACAAAAAGAGGCAAATGAAGGTTCTGACAGCTGATGAGGTTGCAAAAAATAGAGAGAATGAGGAAAAATGATAGCGAGAAAGAAGAGAAAGAATTTGATAACTGAATAATATTGGAGCATCGAGTTCAACAATCATTTTAGAAGAGGACAACATGATGGATGCAAAGGTTGAACAATAAAATACAATAGAAGAAAATTCAAGTGCATCTTCTAATCTAGTATTGGATACAGGTATGTCCTCACAGCCAAATGAAACTTATTCTGATAAAGTGCTTGATCTTTTTGTAGAAGTATGTTACTCTTTAAATTATTTAGATTTTCTTCCTGGAAATAGAGTAATAGATTTTATTGAACATCAAACACCACAAATTAGTAATGTTAATCATAATGATAAAGGAACTGAAAGTCAAACCCCAATTGAAAGTGAAATTCAAAGCCCAATTGAAATTTAAAATCAAACAATTATTGAAATCAACAATGTGGATGTAGACATAGAAAAATGAATCGAGAAAGAAACCCCTTTGAATGATAATGAAATGAATGAAAATTTTCAAATTAAAAGGGATGTGCTAGACAATCTGTGTGGTTTGGTTTCATGGAGATAGATTAGGACGCACACGACTAGATTGTTTAGATAATTTTTTTCTAATAAGAAATTTGGGTTTCAATGTCAACTAATGTTACAACTAATTAAAATGACTAAAATGCGAAAAGTGATGAAGAGGTTAGGCATTTATGTGAAATCCAAGAAGAAAGACAAGTCTCTAAAATAAGTTGTATCAACTGTTTCTAGTGTCTTTGACACAATCAGAAAGAAAAGTCATACTAAAAATAGGGATGCGACACGATGAGAAATAACAACAGCTTTATTAAACAAAACTACTTCTGATAAAAGAATGATGACAAACATAGGTGGATATCTTAATATTCATCATAAAAATTTAGCAAGAGCTGAAAAGAGAAGAATTAACTTTGAAAGTGATCTGGCACACCATTTGTGGAGCTTTAGTGGCAGACTCTCAAGGTCTGACATGAAACTTACTGGTGAAGTCAAAACTTTGATTAAAAAATTTTGGCACGATAATACAAGAGTATCATCTAATGCCAGATATGTTCTTAAATTAAGATTCGGTTAAAAAATATGTAATCCACATCCAAAACACCTTTTGGATATGACTCAAACTAAATTGTATAAAAATAAATTGGATGTTAAGTTGTTACTATTAGTATTAGTCAAATATATTTTTAAAAATATAAACCATGGTATGTAAGGATTAACAAGGAAAGAGTCGCGTATTGTTGCGAAAGTCATGTTCAATTTTGTTATCATTATGTTGTATTTTGATGTATATGTTCTACCATGCATACTTAAAATGTTGCAGGAATGTGGTATAAATATACCACCTCAAACTGTAAAGGAGTTTATATCAAGTTTGTTTTGTAACCCACCTAATGAGCAATTTTTTCTTTTGAATGCAGGTGTTTCTGTTGTATGTGATGTATGTGGCAATCTTGCATTTTTAGATGAAGTTTGCATGAAAATATTTCATTTGATTTTTGACAGCAATTAGTTGATGTAAAATATTTAAAACTATTGAGTATTCTTTGAAGGACGGAAAGGTTGAAAAGTGGTGTGGTCTAATTACTAAAAAATTTAGTGTTCATGCATTTATGAATGAATTCAAGAGTAAGTGATGAACTATAACTGATTGAATGTTTGAAGATGACAAAGTTGATGATCACCGAGACATAGAAGGTAAATGCAAGACATTAAATCAGTTAATGTATTGTATTGTCATTGATGTCAACTTGATATGGTATGATTGCACATACACATATTGTCACAACACTTAAATATCTGAAAAGATAAAGTTTTTTTCGTCGGTAATCATGTACACCAAGTGACAATAAACCCCGAGTGATAGTGAACCCCGAGCACAGAAGTTCACAGTGTTATCTGATGGACAGTGTTACCTGAGAAAGCATTATCAAGCTAACTGCAGTTGTCACCTAACATAATTGAAGTTGATGCCCAAGCTATCTGCACTATTCATCGAGCACAAATGAAGTGTTGACCGACAGGAACTGAAGTAAGGAAAATGACAAAACAACTTAGCTGGCAAGAGATAATTATAGAGTTAACTATTTTATTAATTTTTTTTCATCGATTAGTTAAAAGCTAAAGATAAGAAGGATATTTAAAGCATGTTTTATTCCCGAAAAAAAGGAGATTTTTACAAATCAAAACTAAAGCAAGCATGGCGAGCTTTACAGATCAAGAAGTGATCAACGAAGAAAACAAGAAGGACAAGAAATGGTGAAATCATGTATATATAAAGAGACAAGTAATTCATTATCAAAGAGAGGGATGCTGAAAAGAATTCTGGTGAAGATAGAAGTCTTCATACATATCTGATCATACAAGATGAAGAACAGAGCTAAGAATTTTGCAGACACTGAGCAACAGAGAAGTAACAACATTCACCGAGAAGAAAGAAGTGGAGCAAAGTAATTGAAGAGAACATTGATCAAAAGAGGTATTATGAGCTTACAATAGATCTGAACATCTGCAATATTAAGTTGTATTTATGAATAGATCATATATTGTTTTAGTTTAACCATTGATTATGAAAATCTCTTAATAGATTAGGATTTAACCATCCTTTATATATTGAGATACATCCCAAGGAGTATCAAAAGGTTTTCATGTTGACAGCATAGTGAATGCTAGGTCAAGTGATAAATTGTTAGTGATAAATCCTCTAACATGGTCACACTTAATAGTGTGTTTCTAACCTTTAACAGGGTTGGCTCTTCACCGAGCTCACTTCAGAAGAGTGAAAATTTTGGGTTACCAGTCCCAAGTGGTTTTTCCCCTAACATGGTTTCCATGTTAAAAATCCATGTTTCAAATGTGTATATGGTTCATTTCTTTGATGTTTTGTTTTACACATTACTAAAACAGGATTTATCGGTAAACACTAAGTTATTTACTGTATTTTGGTAAAGGTTAAGAAAAGATAGACTGCTATTCAGTAAAGCTAAAGGAAAGAATAAAAAGTATAAACACCAAGTAGTATATACATGTCAGTTTGACACAAGGCATACATCTTGTAGGACTCAAGATAACTAGAGGTTTTATATTTGTGGTATAAATTTTTGGGTTGATTTATTGGATTAATTTTTGACGCCATTGATTCACCCCACCCCCCCTCCCCCTCTCAGTTATTCAAACAGTAAGGTTGTACCTAAATATGTGAAACACACTCAAAATGCTAGATGGCTTGATGGATAGTTTCACATATGCAAGAATAAATTTCCAATTGGTAGTATACTTTTAGTCATTGACTTTGCAAAAAACTACATGCTTGCACCACAAGATGAGATCCAA
Source organism: Thuja plicata (assembly GCA_018584345.1). Taxonomy (NCBI): domain Eukaryota; kingdom Viridiplantae; phylum Streptophyta; class Pinopsida; order Cupressales; family Cupressaceae; genus Thuja; species Thuja plicata. The sequence continues at coordinate 676,179 of MU228116.1, forward strand.
TCACAATATTATAATTCAGTGCAAGTAACAATTTTTGTTCATATTGTCTATAGTCATACACCTGATAGTACAGAAGTGGATCAAATTTTTTTGAGAGAGTACCATTTCTATATGAGTGATAATAAATTATACTCATCAGAGTTTTTCTAGTATTTCTTTAAGACCTTTCATGATAATTTAAGGGAGAGATAAATTCATATAACACATTTATTATGGTCATATAATTGCACAAGGCAATTCAAGAATGCTAGAATATTTTATTGGTTGAGTAGAGCACATAAGAAAATTAATATCCAAAATATTTGGAGTTTTGTTTAGGCTAGACAAGGGAAAGGAGAACATGATGGTTTCAGTGTATGTGTTAAGAGATCCCTTTGCAGAGAGCAACTCAAATTTGAGGAAAAAGAAAAATTTAAAGATGCAAGTGCAATTGTTGAATGGTGTAAAATAAGTTTGTCTACAAGATCAAGTCAGAACTCTACAATCAGACATTTCTTCTGGCTAGTTGAAGAGAAGATTGTCCTCTCAAGATATGATTGTGATACAATCAGCGTGTCAGCTAAATGACATTCATTTAGGAGTTCTACTTCTAACACTTGGATTATATGGACTAGGGAGCTTGCATATTTTTGTCAAATTTGTGATGTAGGTGAATGAGAAGAATGCAAGAATATGGAATGGGTTGAAGAATGGAAACAAAAATCCTTAACACCTAGTGAGACACAAGACCAAGATGATATAAAAAATGAAGACGTAGATCATGCATTTCCATCAGAAGATTATGATCTTGTTTCAGACCTCATACAACCTATTAATTTAATTCAATTTCTTGTAAAACTTTAAATTATATTATTTATGTATGTCATATAATTTATTATTGTTTTTGAATTAAAAGTCTAAATTTTTTTATTTGTACATGTACTTAATTTTGTTTTATAGTACATGTGTATGTTGTTGTTTCACCTAGGGATAATGAAGAGCAGACTGAGTATTAGCTAGCTCAATGTGTAAAACCGAAGAAAAATTTGATGTCATGAAGTAGATGATGATGGTTTTCAGTATCCAATTGGGTCTATTGTGGTTGTTGGTACATGGCTACACAAATACCTAACAAGAAGGAACGATTTACCAGCTTTTGGAGACTACCAATCAAAAAACAAGATTATACACTATTTCCATTTGGTAGTGGAAAAAAATATCAAATTGGAAAGATACAAAGGGATACCTTCTAATAAAATATTATATACACTTTCAATGGAAGAGCATGAGGCAATCATAGACGTAATGCAAAAAAGAGAGGATGTTGATGGTACATTAGGTTGAATCAAATTTATACATGTAAGTTTTTGTTAATTATTTTATTTTTATATGTAGATGCCTTCTTTCAAGTCTCATATTTAGACCTAATTACTTTGGTTTTTAGGTGTCAAGTACAATTGGACAACATAGATGACAGTCAACTTGTGCATTTTACAACTTTTGGCTAATCAAATTTGTAATATTAGGTGAGCGCAATTCATTTATTTAACTTTTGGATCCTAGATTTAAATTTGACATAAATGATAATTGACTTTAAATGAACTTTACATTTAAATACATATTTTATAACATTTCAACATTCATTTTTATGATGCAAGATCTCTAGAAGAACATAGACATGAACTATTTATGCAATTCAATGCACACTTGTATTCATCCAATTTTGGTTTTATAAAACACATGACTTCACTTTTATTCATCCGATTTTGTTTTGAATATAAGTTCAGTGCATGGTTGTACAGTCTATGTTCACTAATAGATAATGATATAGTTATTTGGACATCCATATTTCATAGTTCAAATTAATATGTCATGGTTAGATAGATGATTTTTGAAAGTTAATCTTGAATTCAATATTAGCTGCATTTATATTATTTCATGTTAATTATATAATAATTTATTTGATTAATGATAGTTTTAAAATCAATTTCTCTTGTCAATTACATGAAATAGATACTATTAATGATCAAATTACAATTGATATTTAGATAAACTCATATATCTTTTACATTCAAACCACTATTTAAAAAAACCATGAAATAGGATTTAAAAAAATCCATGAATAAGATAAAAATATAACAAGTCCTATAATAATATGTATCATAATGTCCATCATATATATAATCACATAAAAAAGTCCTACTCTAACAACAAGTCCAAATAATATGATAAAAAGTCTTGATAATGCAAGTCCAAATAACATGATAATAAGTCTCGATAACATGTATAACACGTGTCGTCATAAAATGTCCATCATATAATAAAATAACAAGGTCTAACATGTGACAAAAAAATAGTGAAATAATGTATGTAGCATATATAATCTAACTCTACTCGTCGAGCTGATCTGTGGTCTTGTTCACTCCATGTGAAGGTGACTGAGATGCACCATCGTGTTTTGTCTTCTCCTGAGTGCCCTCATCCTCCTCTACATTTTTAAAGATCACATCAGAAGACTATGTGTGTTTAATTCAAATGACTTGCATAATTCACTTAAAAGGTAAGAGGAACAAGGGGCTCATTATGCACACGATTTCTAGTTCTATCACTCAATTTGGCCCCTGCACTGTTCTGTGGCATACCCCGACCAACCCCTGGAATTATTTCATATCAAAGTAATTGGGTTTCTTACCCAATTCAAATTCAGCCCATATTTTTTTTCAAAAAATATAAGGGTACCTCGTGATTAGCATGTGGTGGATGGTCAAATACCATCCACCACCGCTCCCAAAAATTCTCATGTATTTGCAGGTGCTGACACCATCTAATAGAAATATGTGGCTTCTTGCCAACTATCTCCTCACCCATTTTAGGGTTCACAATATAATGTTTCATATCATTTTTGGTAATTTTTAAAACATTGACCTCTTTATAAGAGAGGTCATCAGCATAATAGGCATGCATAGAGTCCCTCCATGACTGAAAACTATCCAACTCTGAGTCTAATGACTATTAAAAAACTAGAATGTCTTGCATGCTCTCTATAAGGTGTAGTAGCTGGGAAGGTGGATGAGGATCACGTCTAATGGTATTGATGTCTTGCATAATGGCATGTAAATTTATCCTAATATTCTCTCTCAACTCTATAGGAGTAGGTGGAGGTGGAGGTGGAGATGGAGATGGAGGTGGCGGTGTTTGTTGACCTAAGAGCTCATCAATGTCAAAATCATCCATGGATATAATCTACATATATATACAAACATGAAAATTTACAATTACTATGTAATTTATATTTTACCTTACAAAGAAAGACTTATGGTTAAATACAACATAAGTTAGAAATATAAATTTAAAAACACAAGAGAGAGAGAGAGAGTGATGAAGGGTGCTCCCCTTAATACCACAAACACATAACAGAAAAAGAGAAGCAACAACAATTTGCAAGAACAGAAAATGGACTTCTTATTATCTCCACAAATGCAAAATTACAAACTTTCAGAATTACAATATGCAAAGCCACATGGGCATTCCCCTTACAATATTCTGTAGGACAAAGCCTCGAATTATTACCCAGATCTACCCAGAATTGTCCCGAACTGCCTAAAACAACACTACGGGCCTTCTTTATATAGGCAATTTCCACCGCCTGAGAAGGTTCCAGAAATTTAGCCCTTAGGGCCGACCAAACTTAGAATTATTTATTTTTCAATTTAGTACATCAAAGTCGGCTCAAAATAACTTTTGAAACCCGAAAATTTTGAAGGAAAATTATTTT
>MU228116.1:687946-738452 GCA_018584345.1 Thuja plicata
AATAAAGCTTCCTATGTATGAGTAATCATCTTTTCATGATTGAATAATACCTTTCTCTGCACGTCGGTAGCCTCTGTGTGTTCTTGATAACTAGATATAATCTTTTTCTGAACTTTGCATGAATTATACCTTCTACTCCTCAGATGCTCTTCATGGCTATCAACAAAAATGAATCCATAATTCACAATTTATTGAACATCTATTTATACTAGATTTTAGCTCTATTCTTGATTCACTCTTCGCAAGATAACTCTAGATCCAAGGTTTACAACTTGACCTTGATCTTTAGTTAGATATGTTTTAGATCCGTTGGGATGCTTTAAAAAATTTTCATTATGCTTGTTTGACCCTCAAGTAATGATTTAAAACAAATTAAGACTCTATAAATAGAATTACAATGCTTTATCTGACATGTAAAAGTCAGATCCACTATTTGCGGGTTCTCTAACTGACTGTCGGTTCTAATGATCGGGCTGCTCTATCAGTCTGTCGATTTTCTTCTCTATCAGTGTTCCTTTCTTGAACTGTTCATCGAGTATGCCTTTTCTGCTCTGTCGGTTTTGTTCTCAAAACTATATCGTCGGTGATGATCTTTGTGTTATGTTATTGACACATCGGTGATGTCTTTTTTACTTTGTCAGTCAACACTTGTCAGTGTTTGTTAGGCAATTCCATACTTAGCACTTTTACCTTGTCTGGTATCCTCTCTTCTGTGCGTCAGTTAGCTACATACTCTGTTCGTCGGGTAGCTATACCGATGGTCTCTGTCAATGTTTTTCACTAAGTGTACTAATGGCAAAACTTAATGTCATCAATATCAACTTTTATTTTACCAATAAAATCATCAGTGTCCTTCTACTCCATAGGGATCTCCACCACAACAACATCCTACTCCTTATGAGGTGGGAAAGGGGAAGTGGCTTTGATTTCAGTATAAGGGTCCATATCATTATTATCATTTTTAAGACACCCCGAGACATGTGACAAAGATTCCTCACCGACTATCTCCTCCTCCATACTCTCAGTGCCCTTCAAGTCCTCAAAAGAAGAAACCGCAATATTTTTTTTCCCTGTTCCCTTAGGTTTCGTATCCATCCTAGTTGAAAGACGAGGGGTGCTCGTTTCCTCTGTAATTTACACCTCCGAATCAATCTTCTTAATATTAATTTTTTCCTTATTGGGTGGTTTTCTATCTTGGCTAGGGGTCTCCCACTTGTTATCCTTAGGCTTATCAAAAGACTCCATTGGGGAGGTCTCCGTAGGTCCCCGGAGGGATTTAATACCAAGATTTTTGAGACATTCCTTTATACTAGGATAAGCAACAAGAACAATACTAGCAGAGGGAGGAGTGGGGGAGAGAGGGGCTAGTTGGACCAAGATAGTGTGGGGAGGACAGAGGGAAAGATGAAATGTATACAGGTAGTAAATAAGGCCCTGGTGTAAAATTGTGTAATTCTTCCCCTGCTTTTTAGTATCCATAATTTCCCTAACATTACTACTCATGAAATGGAGCAGGAAGAACAAGATGGAAATAAGGTCATGATTTCTCAAATGGTTCAGTAAAGGGAGATGATAATAGTAAAAAAACCCAAAAGAGGCCTTCTAAAGTAAAATATTTCATGAGCATGGCACACACCTAAGCCCAAGGATCCAAAATCTTTTCACAGTTGAACCCACCACGATGTTTAACAGGTTGCACCTTGCCCCGGAATAATTGGTTCAAGTTGGAAACATCAAGGGTCCTACTATTTTTCTTCTTCCACTTCATGCCATCTATGGAGACATCTCTAGCTATAGAAATAATATCTTCATTAACCTCAAAGCTAATGCCACCAACAGAAACTCTCATTTCCTCCCATGAAAAATGAATTCATGAGACAATCTCTCATCAAAACCTATCATTTTCTCCATGAATTGATCAATGCCTCCCTCTTTATAAATGAACCACATGGCATGATTAATATTATAATCATCTACCTTTTTGGGATCAACATGAAGATATATCACCACCCATAGTATCTGAATTCAAAGATGTGGTAGTAGTAGAAATGGCTTGAAAATTATCTGAGCTGAAAATACAAAGCAGAAAAAGTCTCAAAAGGGAAATATCTAGATGAACAGGCTCAACTTCCCGTAATAAAAGGTAGTAATGAATGGAATTTTTATTGCAATAAAATCCACCATGCACTTTCATTTTCTGAGAGGCCTCCATCACATACAAAAATTCCATCACCCATAAGCCAAGATGGCTAGAAATATCTTCCAACCTATTACCAAATCCAAGGAAATCTAACGGAAATAAGGGGTCATTATTATCTCAAGTTCCAACTAGCATACTTCGGAACCATATCAACCATCTCACAATAGTAATGATGCAAAGGAAGTGACATGTCAAAAGGTACTTGCCATGTGCATGGTTACCATACACCTATTTATTAGCAATGAGTGCTAAATTGAAATTTAAAAAAGGGGTAACGTTCAGATTACACCCTATGACTCTAAGAGAACCAACACAAAGAAAAAATATAGAAAATAGAAAAACCATTATTGATAGTGACATTGTATTCTTCCCACCTTCAAAGACACTTAGTAATCTCTGGTAGTAGACTCTCATCTCCCCAGCATCATAAGCCATTTTGACGCAGTCCCAAAGTAGGGAGGGAGTCAGCCACAAAATTTCCATCTTTGTAGGTATGTTTCAAGGTGAATCCATCCAAGCTTGAAAAAATTATTATGATGTCCTTCATAATCCCCTCAGCCTTCCAGCTAGCAAAAGAAGAACCACGGGTAGCAGAAGAAGAACCACAAGTAGCTTCGATGATAAGTTTGGAGTCTCCCTCAATCTCAAGGTAATTAATACCAATTGAAATAGCAATTTTGAGACCCCATAGAAGGGTCATTCCCTCAACCTAGTTCACAGTATGACCCTTTAAATGACTAGAGAAATCAGAAATTGATTTACCTTTGTGGTCCCTTATAACCCCACCTCCAGCCTTCACACCAATATTGGCAGTGCCCTCAAAATTTTAATTTTTTCCAATGCAGACGCGAGGCCTTCCAAAATGTGTTTTGCCTACCATTTTTTTTTAGAATTGGCATATATGTCAAAATCCTGAGAGATATTCCAGCATTGAGAAAATGATCTGTCCAAAGAGAGTGGAAGGAAACTAGGTATTTTCCAATTCGTTATCGAGATGTTCTCTAGTAACATCTTTTCGCAAGAGAGAAAGACATTGTCCAGAGAAATAGCAGTATCTCTAAAAATTCTATTGTTTCTCTCTTTTGAAATGCTTCAACAGACATGAGGATGGATCTACCTCTATAGTTTCATGATGAGATGATGATTCAAGGGGGTTCCAATCAGTAAATTTTTCAAGGTTCCACCCAAAGACTCACTAAAGATTGCACTAGTGAATAACTATTTTTCAAATGTGGCTAGCAAACTAAAAATTAATGAACAAATGGTGGATGGTTTCCTTGACCTTTTTGCACATAACACATCTTGTGGTGAGATAGAAACCTCTCTTCACAATACTATCTAATGTCAGGATTTTCCGATGCATACAGTCCACCATAAAAAATTATTTTTGGAATTAGTTGCGAGTTCCAGACTTTTTCCAACAATTTGGATCACCCTGGTTCTCTATCAATAGGTTGTAAATAGATTTGACAGTGAAAGCACCTAATTGAGTCTTAGTCCAAACAATATAATAAACTCTAGTAAACACAAAGATCCTTAGACCATCCAAGATGGGTTGTAAATCCTCAATTCTAGTAGACAAATCAGGTCTATCCCTAAAATACTGAGCTAGGTTCTTTCATTTCGCTCAAGGGTCAACATAGTCCACAATGTACTCACCAAGATGATTCGTTAACCTACCCTTACGAAGACATAAATTCTCATATCCAAGAGGCTTTTCATCAACCTAATTATCCTCCTAGAACATAATGCTTCTTTTATTCCCTTGTTTCCATTTTAATCCAACTCTCAGGAGGGTCCTACATTTGAGAATGTTGTTCCAAATTTTTGGGCCACAAGACAAATACTAATTTGCGGAACCAACCACATGGTTCCACCCAATTTTTCTAATTAGAGCTTTATTCAAGTTGGTAATCTTGCATATTCCAAGCCCCCCTGATCTTTGGGAAGACAAACCATATCTCAATTCACTAGATCCATTCTTTATTTCTTCTCAACACCCATCCAAAGAAAATTTATTTGGATTTTATCCAATTTTCCAGATATAGACCTAGAGATCTTGAATAGAGAGAGGAAGTACATAGGAATTCCTTGGAGGAGGCAAAGAGGATTTGAAGCTTTCCAGCACTACTCAAAAATTTCCCGCTCCAACCCGCCAGTTTTCTCTAGATTCTTTTCATGATAGTATTCCAAAATTATAGGCTCACTTCCTTGACCATAAGGGGAAGGCTCAGGTAAGTGCTTGGTAGGCTAGCAGATTTACAACCTAGGATGTTAATAATTTTGGTTTGGAGATCAGCATTAGTGTTGAAAAGATATATACTTCTTTTATTATAGTTGATACATTGGCCTGAAGATCTAGCATAATCCCCAAGAATATTATTTCATTCCCTAGCCTCCACAACTGAGGATTTACCCAAGAGAAAAGTATCATCTACAAATAATTGGAGTACAAAGGGGGAAGAGTGAAATAAGGTTTAACTCCCTGGATTCTACCCGTAAAGGCCAGGCTCATGACATTGCAACCCTAGACTTCCTAATTAGGTAGGGGATAGGGGGTCACCCTTCCTAATGTCTTTACCAGCCTTGAATAGCACCCAAGGAACCCCATTAACAAGAAGAGAAAATTGGACAGTTTCCACACACTCCCCAATTATTTCAATAAACCTATTACTAAACCCGCTTTAAGAGAAATTTATAGAGAAAACACCAGTTAAATTTATCATATGCTTTGGAGATGTCTAACTTAAAGGCCATATTTGGGTCTTTACATCTGTCCATATAGTGAATTATCTCATGTGTTGTAATTGTAGCATCCAGGATCTGTCTCCTCAGGACAAACCCCTTTTGATTAGGGATGATAAACTTATCCAAAAGAGGTTATAGTCCATTCACTAACACCTTTTTGAGTTTATTGTATATGGTATTGTATAAGCTGATCGACCTAAATTTATTCATACTTTTAGGGTCCTGGGATTCAGGGACAAGAATAATTTAAGTGTCATTTAGCTTCTTCAGTAGATTACCCATCCTCAAGAAGTCCCTCGTACCCCTAGTAACAATAAATTTGGTGATGTTCCAAAATTCTTGGAAGAAGGTAGGGGGAACCCATCCGGTCTCAGAGATTTATAGGCACCCATGGAAAAAATAGTTGTCTTGACCTCCTGATTAGAGACTGGAGAAAGGAGAAGGTCATTATCTTCATCACTAATGGGCAAAGGGAGATGGCTCAGAAGACGATCTTGCAGCTCAATACAATTTTTATCACTATTATTTGAGTACATTTGCATGAAAAAGGAGGAAGCAATGACCAACTTTGGAATAATCCATGACCTCCCACCCATGCTCATCCAATAAACATTTCATGGTATTTATTTTTTATGCTTGCTAGCAATTCTACGGAAGAAGGCAGAATTTTGGTTTCCCTATTTCAGCCATTGGACTCTCAATCTTTGTTTCCAGTAGATTTCCTCTTCTCCAAGGTTTTTCTTATATTTATCTCTACATTCCTCCTCCTTTGTATGTAACGATTGAGAGAGATTCCCAGTTTCCATTTGATCCTTTATATTATCCAGTTGAGCATTGATCTCTTTCTTCTTTTTGAAGATATCTCCAAACATGGATTTATTCCATCCTTTTACCTCCCTCTTAATAAGCTCCATCTTTTTTGAAACTTTATACATAGTTAAACCACGGATAGCGGTGGACCAAAATCTCATAATATGGTCTCTGAATTTGGGATGAGCAGTCTACATAATCTCATACCCAAAGGGACGTGGACCAGAGCTAGGCTTATCAACCTAGTGAAGGAGCAAAGGGTTGTGATCAAAATAAGTCTTAAGGAGAGCTCTCAATGTAGTATTGACTCCCATATCCCACGTAGAGGAGAACAAAAAACTATCCAGTCTAACCTGGATGAGTTGAGAACCTTTCCTATTATTGGACCAGGTGAAGGGGTTACCTTGAAGCTCTAGGTCAAAAAGGATTGTTTTCTAATGAAGTAGGAAAGATCACTCATATTATTAGTGTAATCCATTACACCTCCCAACTTCTAAGATGACAATAGAGGGGACTTGAAATCCCCTTCTAATATATATCTAGAATTTGGATCTTCAAGAATGCTATCAACAATCTCCTCCCAGATCAACTTCCTACCCATACGGTTATTGGGGACATAGATGTTGAAGAGGTTCCAACAATAGCTATCCATCTTAAAAGGAAAAACAAGATAATTTTTAGAGAAAAAAAAAGAGCTTCTCCATCAACTTTTCTTGGATTCCACATTATTGCAATTCCTCCCGAGGCCCAAATAGTCTCAGAGTAATAGAATGAGGCACCCTGCTAAAGTCTTCTAGCAATCATGGATAAAGTTTGATACGACATCTTGACTTCCTGCAGCAATAAAATATCAATTTTATGATCAAGAATGTAGTATTTAATAGAGAACTACTTTTGGGGATTGTTTATCCCCCTAATGTTCCATGAAAGGAACTTAATTTCTTAATCTTCTGGTTGACATCTTGGGTTAACTTACTTCCATAGGAACTTACTTCCATAGGAAATCTCCCTTTCTATAACCTTTTTTCTTCGTTCCCTCTCAGATGGTCTTCCAATTTTAGTTTCTATCCCCACATCAGCCTTCTTGCTCCTAGTCTTCATCCTCTAGGTCTGTAACTCATCTTCAGCATCAGAGAATATGCCAACTATAGTAGACTTGTTGTAAGGAATGAGGATAATAGACTTGGTTACCTCCTCAACCACCACCTCATTATGAGAGGCTAAGGTGGGACACCTAGTTGGGACCAAACTCATATGAATGATCTTGGTCAGAGTGGCCTGATCCATTAGGATTATAGTATCACCATCCTAACCATTGTCAACGTTAACCAAAGACACATTATTATCTTTAGCCTTTGTTGCACAAGAGATTGTGAGCCCTTCCTTTTCACCCGTCATTTGGGACACAACATAAGGTGACTTCCTCAGATTCTCCATGAGGGGGATTTTCCCCTCCTCAAGACACTCCCTAGAAGAGGGGGTATAAATTTTATCAGGGCCTCTCGGTGATTTCATCAGATCTAAGATTCCCCCCATAAAGGGGTACTCCTCAATCTCTCTATTGTTGGGTTTCTCCTATTCGACTTCCCTTGAACCTCTACGGGAGTAACATTTATCTTTAATTTTAAGCTCCTCCCAGAGGGGAGCTTTATATTCAGCCATAATATGCCCCTTCTTGGAACATGTTTGAAAATACAGGGTGTCATTCTCATAGACCAATGCTTGTTTCCACTTCCCCATTTGGATTTTAGCGTTAAAATTTTTTAAAGTGACTTATTCAATAGCAACATTGACACAAAATCTAACGTAAACTAACCTAGATTTTGCCAAGGTAACTACATCAGTTGTAACATAGTGCCCAAATTATTTGTCATCCCATTTGAAGATCTACTTGTCCCAGAACTCAAGGGGGAGATCTGACATTCTAACCCACACAAGAGCCATCCGGTTATGTACCGACGAGTCAAAGTATGGCTTCCATTTAGATAAAGTTAGGAAATGTTTTTCATACGTCCACAAGATAGAAAGAGAAAAGATCAAATCCTCCTGAGAAGTAAACTTAAAAGGGAATAAACTGCCAGGCACAGCAGAGATAGTGACATTTCCTTTCAGCTTCCAGTGTGAAGCGGCCAATCTCCAAACCATATCAATGGAGGGGCGGAATGAAAAGAACCTCCCAACCAAGGCCAAGCGCATCTCTGAGAAAATATGGTCCATAAAAAATTCAAAAATGGTTTGAGTGTGAAAGTTACAGATATAAATATGTTAGACAAATATTAAAGATATAGGTGTTTAGGCTTTTTTCACTATATTTTTGTTAGTTAATATATGCTTAGCAAAACATTTCTTGAAATTACAAACCATTAAAAAGTCTAATTTTTTGTATAATATTCAACATTTTGTTAATGTCCATAGTTCGACAAAATTCCACCACCTAAAAGTTAGATGATTTAAATATTTTAATTTTACATAGAATGTATATGATTTTGAATTTTGAATGTAAAAAAAAAAAGAATGTTTCCTTGGCTTATTCAGAATTTGAGTTGAGTGGGGGATGCCTACATAAGAGAAAGAGTAAAAATGGTAAAAGGTAAAATGGGGCATACAATCATATAGAAAATAGTACAAATCTAATGAAGACTGAAATGAATTAGATATAGAAAAGAATATAAGACTTTTAATTTCATTTTACTAATAAATTTCTTTATTTTTTATTTTAAGTTTTTTTTAAAATATAAGTGTAATCATTTTAGCTATCATTATAACCTTCACACTCTAAAATAAAGCATTTTTATCTCAAATTTAATTTGAGTAATCAGTGTGTTTTCTATGTTGAATTGATATAATCTACTAATTAGGATTAGGACTAAATTAGGTGTAGGCTTAGAATTAGAATATGATCATTGTTCAATTAAATTTAAGATTATTGATCAATTAGGGATATGATTAGGGCTTAATTATAGATACAAATGATATTGATCATGTATGTTTTTATCTATTTTACTATATTAATTTATTGTAGATAAGAAATAATTTATTTTGAGTTGAGTGGTATCTTATTCCTACATGGGAGGTATTATCTTATTCTATATTATCCTCCCTGAATATTTTTCCTATTAAATAAAACATATATAATACATATTTTTTAATCAATCAATATTTGCTCTATGTTGTATTAATATAATAGTTGCTAGGGTTGGCATTAAATATTAAGACTAATCCTAACCCTAATTGAATCTTAACACTAACCATATTTTAATCTCAACGCTAGCCCTAACACTAATTGAACCTGACTGTATTGTAATACTAACCCAAATCCTAATCTAATCCTCACACTAAATCTAATTGAGCACTAACAAAAACCCCAAGATCTATCCTAAAATGGTACCTTTATTCATAACCTTACATTAACATTGACCCTAACCTAGCCTCAACTCTCTAATCTAAGTGTAATTGACCCCTAATCTAGGTGTAATTAAACCTAACCCAAATTAACCTTATTTTCAATCTCAATATTCACCCTAACATAACCTTAATTCAAAACCAAACCTTGACTCTCTCTCTCTCTCTCTAATCTAAACCTTATTGAATCATGGCCCTAATTGAAACTTTACGCTAAAATAACTCATAACTTAACCCTAAAACTAATTAATTCCTAACCTTAACCTTAATTAAACTTTCACCCTTACCTTAAATCCAAGCTTTATTATAGAGTCCTAATCCTAACACAATGCTTTATCCTAAACCTTAACCCAATAAATGCTTGAACTATAACATTAATTGAAATATAACTTTATCCCTACATGAAACCTAACCATAATTTAACTATAATTGTAAATGAAAGATATTTCTTATAACCCTTATTAAACCATAACCAAACTCTCACTGAGTCTTATTCCTAACCTCAACCCTAAATGAACTCTATCCCTTACCCTAGTCCAACCCTAAACCTAATCCATAAACACGAGCCCTAACCCTGAGGATAATACTAACCATGATGTAAATTGTAACCCTAACCATAATCCTAAACCAAAACCCTAAACAATAATCCTAACCCTAACCATCAATCCTAACCCTAATCAAAACCCTAACTATAACCATAATGCTAACCATGATGTAAACTATTTCCCTAACAATAGTATTAATGATAATCCTAAACCTAAACGATAAACCTTGATCCTAATCCTATTCATAAATCCTAACCATAATCATAACCCTAAACCCAATCATCACCCTAACCCTAAACATAATACTAATCATGATATAAACCCTAATCCTAACCATAATCCTAACCATAATCTTAATGCTAATCCTATCCCTAACCTAAACACTAAACCTTAACACTAACCATACTCTTAATCTTAGACAAGACCATAACCTAGACATTAAACCCTAACAATAGTCACAATCCTAAACCCTAAACTATAACCCTAATTGTAACTCTAAATCCTAACCCTTTTCAAATCCCTAACCCTAACCTTAATCATAACTATAATTGTAACTCCACCCCTAATCCTAATCCTAACCCTAACCATAATAATAACCATGATGTAAATCCTAACCATAATCTTAATCTGAAGTCCTAAACCTTGATCCTAACCCTAACCATAAACCATAATCCTAATAAAAATCCTTGCTCTAGTCATAATACTACCATGATAAAAAAAAAATATAACGCTAATGATAGCCCCAATTGTAATCCTAGTCATAAACCTTAAACCCTCATCCTAACCATACTCTAAATCCTAATCATAATCCTAACTCTAACCCCAATCCTAACCCTAACCCTAATTAAAAATTTAATCATAACTATAATACTAAACATGATTTAAACCTTAACTCTAAGTGTCATCCTAACCATAATCCTAATGCTAAATCCAAAAAAACTAATCTTAATCCTAACCCTAACCCTTAACCCTAAACCAAAATCTAAACCCTAACCCTAACCATAATCCTTATCATATACAAGACCATAACCCAAACATTAAACCCTAACGATAATTGTAATCCTAAACCATAAACCCTAATCCTAACTCTAACCCTAAATCCTAACCTCAATCAAATCCCTAAACCTAGTCATAATACACCATGATGTAAACCCTTACCCTAACCATAATCGTAACTCCAACCCTAATCCTAACCCCAACCCTAATCAAAACCCTAACCTAACTATAATATTAACCATGATGTATATAATAACTCTAGCCATAATCCTAAACGTAACCTTAAACCCTAACCCAAACAGTAAAATTTAACCATAAAGATAACCCCAATCCTAGACAAAATCATAAATTGAACCCTAAACACAACCATAACCATAACCATGGCATAAACCTAAACCATTATGTTAACACTAACCTTAACCATAATTAAAACACTAACTCAAACCATAATGCTAATCACGATGTAAACCCTAAACCTAACCTTAACGATTATCCTAATCGTAAACCTTAAACCCTAATCCTAACCATAACCCTAACCTTAACCATAAATCTAACCATGACATAGACCATTATCCTAACAACAATACTAAACCTAACCCTAATCTTAGTGCTAAAAATTACCCTAAACCCTAAGCCTAATCAAAATCCTAACCTATTTATAATAATATCCATTATGTATACCCTTACCCTAACCATAATCCTAACCCTAAACGCTAATCTTAATACTAAACCCTAAACCCTATTCTTAATCATAATTTTTTACCCTAATCCAAATACTAAATCCTAACCCTAACAATAATCATAATCCTAATTGTAACCCTAAATCCAAATCCTAATCAAAACTCTAACCCTAACAATAATACTACCTATGATGTATACCCTTACCCTAACCATAATACTAACCCTAACCCTAAATCCCAACCCTAATCAGAAGCCTAAAGCTTACTATAATACTAACTAAGATGTAAACCCAAATCCTAACAATAATCCTACCTCCCCTAAACTTAAAACCTAACCCTAACATAAAAATTAAAACCTAATCCTAATCCAAACATTAAAACCTAACCATAACATAAAAATTAAAACCTAATCTTAACCCAAACATTAAAACCTAACCCTAACCGTAATCCTAATCCTAAACAAGATCATAACCCAAACCCTAAACTCTACTCTAATCATAAGCATGAGATAAACCTAAACTCTTATCCTAACCCTAACCCTTACATTAACTAAAACCTTAAGCTAATCATAGTAATAATTAGGATGTAAACCCTAACCCTAACAATAATACTTAATCTAATCTTGAACACTAATCCTAATCTTAACCCTAATCAAAGCTCATACCCTGACCATAATACTAATTATGATGCAAACCCTTACCCTAACTATAACCCAACCTAAACCTTTTCTTAAGTCAAACTCTAATTAAAACCCTAACCATAATGTAGACTACCACCCTAACCATAATCTTAACCCTAAAAGCTCAACCTTAATCCTAAACCTAAACCCTAAACCCTTATTCAAACCCTAACTCAAATATTAAACCCTAACCCTAACCATAATCCTAATAGTAAATCTTGAACACTAATCCTAATCGTAATCCTAAACCTTAACCATGTTCCTAATACAATATAACTATATATTAATTTATTTAATGTCTTCCATGTTGTGTTGCAAGCACTACTAGCTTATATATGTTTTATAATATATATAATACCCCAAGAGATGTTCTTCCTGAGGTGCCTATTAGACCTTAAGGTGAAGAAATATTAAAAATAGGTGCCTTGAGAAGAATATCTCTTGGTGTGTGTGTGTGTGTGTGTGTGTGTGTGTGTGTGTGTGTGTACACATATACACATATGTATACATATATACATATATACATATATGTATATGTATATGTATATGTATATATATAACCTAGTTATAAAAAGTTTTGAGATCGATTGAGAGGTTCCTATAATGTTGCCTATTCATTAGAAAATATAATTTCAATTATACGATAATAGAATACACCAAAAAATAGAAGGAACAATGAGTTTTGCAATTACATACACCAATGATTATGAAATTGAATAACAGAGCATACTTAATCATCCATAATAAATCCGCATAAATTTATTTGAAATACAAAAGAGAAAATCATAAGGCCTATAATAAATTAAAATATTGTTACCTTCACCAATTTCATATTATAATCACGCCAATTTTTTTAGAAAAGAACAAAAATCTAGACTCCCCTCAAAGTATACAAATTACCATAGAGATACTCTAATATAGAAAGCCACTTATAATTTTCAAGTCCATAGACTTGCAATCCATAAAATGGACTAAAGTGGCATTTTTTGCTACCCTCCATCACACTTAGGTGTCTAGGAGTCAATAAAATAATTAACCTAGTTAGTATTACTCTTATTATCTATTACATTGTTGTTAAAAAATTTAGGCATATTTCCAACTATTTTTATCATGTATACAAGTTGGCAAACTCCTTAAGGCGCTCCCATGATACATGGTACTTTACCATTATCCATCAATACAATCCTAGTTTTTTTTCAATCAATAGAACCGCAAACTTGTTGGGTTGTGAAGTGATTTTGTAACAATCACAAAGCTCAACAAAATTTCCATACCTTCTAGTCAATGCTTCGATCATAAGATGTGACGTGTCAATGCTTAAAGTGGGATCTGAAACATTCCCCCACAAAACAAATAACACATAGAATACTTATTATTTCCATGGTTTTATGATAAAGACATAAAATTGTGAACATTCATCATAAATTTGTAAATATGAATATGGGATAACTAAAGAAAAGATTGTCACTAACTTGGAAACCAAGTATGGCGGAGACATCGGCGTGAAAGTGATTTCAAATTTGAATGGCCGGTCTGGCCATGGAGGTTCCACTGCAGCTGGTTTAGCTATGGACGAGGATCATTTGCTTTCGGTCAGTGCTGCAGGTGGGGCTCCACTTGCTGGAGGGTCATCGGGTCCTGTTCAGAATGGCCAGAGCTCAACCAAGGATGCTAATAACAAGATTAATAGGGACAAAAATATGTTTGGTGTTGGTGGCCCTTGTCCAGAGGTGGCGGGTCTCAAGGGGGGGTAACACTGTGTCTGACGCCCTTGAGAAGAAGCAGGAAGTTGGTGGTAAGTCGTCTTCTTTGTTCGGGGTGAAACCCACAGGTAAATCCTCTTTCCCAGATATCAACATTGTCTCAAATCCATCTAAGGGAGAGTTTGTGATTATTGTTTCCTATCCTCTCATTGACCACTCTGTTTCGTCAATGGCTCTTACTCTGGTTGGGAATTTTGCGGGGCCTCGGCCCAATATCGAAGTGGTTAGATAATATGCCTGAAAGAAGTGGGTCCTTAAGGAGAAAGTCGATATTGCAGCAATGTCCAAAGGATTTTTATTTTTTGAATTTTCTAATTGGGAGGATATTTGTAACATTTTTGTGGAGGCCATTGGATGGTAGGCAGGTCATCTTTGGCTCTTCAGAAATGGTCTCTGAACTTGGATTTAAATGATTCATCCTTTTTTGTTTCTTCTCTTGTCTGGGTTCAGTTTCCTATTCTGCCTCTGGAATACTAGCACGAGGATGTGCTATCTAGGCTAGCTAGTTCCTTTGGGGAACTTCTCTCTATCGATCCCATGACAGCTTCCAGGTCTCATATTTTCTATGCAAGGATATGTGTTAATATCCTTCAAATCACAGATCTCTCCATGAGCATCAATATTATGTCTAAACTGGGGAAGTGGATATAACCAGTGGAATTTGAAACTGTGCATTTTCCTTGTTTTACATGCAAGAAATCAGGCCATAGAGCGAAGGAATACCCTCATAGAGTCTAGAAGGAGAAGAAGGAAAAACCATAACAAAATAAAGATATCCAGAAGATTTGGAAAGAAAAGGTTCAGGAGGGGACAAGGTAGGCCCATCCAATGAACCTAGAACTAGTTATGGTGAAGAATAGAAAATTGGGGGAAAAGGATAAATTCCTAAGCATTCCTCCTAGGCTGTTAAAGTCTTAGAAAAAATTAAGGACTATCCTCCAGTCCCACCCATGGTGGAAAATGAATCTACCAAGAAAGTTGATAGAGATGAAGCTATTTGGAATGCTTGTCAGGATGATCTAGATTCTCAAATGGAAGAATGAGAGATTAAGAGCTGCCCTCCCTAAGAGAAATATGTTGGAGATAGTGAGCTCTTATACAGGGTTGAGGACTTGTTGGTAAATAATGATAGGCAGCAAGAGACTCCTATATCGGGTGAAGTCCATAACAATGTCCAGATTGATGTCTTAGAGGTGATTCTTGAAACCCCGTTTGTCAAGATATGTTGGGGAGACTCTCGCGGGGAGCCTGAATCCTCTCAGGATAATGAAGGTCAGTCATGGACTAATGTGGTCAATGGAAAAAAGAATTAGGAAGGAAAGGGGGACCATGTCCATGGGGGCTCACAAGGTGGTGTTACTACTAAGGAAATGAAAGCTGATACCGGTACACCAATGTCTGTGTGTGGAAGAAGGTCTTCCAAATTCATGAGAGGTCAGTAAGTAGACAAAGTATAGAGGATGGGAGACAACGTACCTTCCATGATGTTTTTTCCCCAGGTAATAAATGAAGATCATTTCCTAGAACATTAGAGGGTTGAATGGACCTCATAAGCAAGATCTGCTAAGGATTTTTGTTAGGGATCATAAGACAGATATTATCCTTTTTCAAGAAACTAAAATGTCTAGAGAGAAAGTTGAAAAAATCAAGTTGTTTAAGAATTATGGTGTTATAGGTCGCAGTTGCGAAGGGGCCTCTAGTGGCACTGCTTCTTACTAGAATTTGAATACAATTCATGCAGATATCATTGAGGCTAATAGAAATATTATTACTATTAGGTTTAATCATCTTAGGGATGGATTTTGTTGTGTCTTATCTAACATCTATGCTCCTAACTCTAAGTCTGGCATGGTTAAGTTTTGGATGGTGATGGGATATTTTAATACTCCTCTCAGTGATTCAAAGAAATATGGAGGTTTGTCTTTGCAGACCGATAATAGCTTGGATCTCATGGACTTTATTAATAAACAATCGTTGGTGGATGTGGACCTTAGAGGTGGGAATTATACCTGGACTAATAGAAGAGTTGGATATGGTCTTATACAAGTCAAAATTGATTAGACTCTTATTTCTACTCACTAGCTCCTCAAGTACACCTGCTCCCTCTCTTCCTTGCATAGAGTTGATTATGACCATTCCCTCATTTTTTTTTGGCTATCTCTCTTTATGGCAGAAGGAACATTCCTTTCAGATTTGAAAAAATGTGGCTTCTTTATCCTGAGATGGAGGGTAAAATTGTGGAATGGTGGGACGCTCATATTAATGGTACCGCTATGTTTAGGGTTGTTAAGAAGATTAAGTTGGTTAAGAATAAAGTTAGAACGTGGAATAAGGAAGCCTTTGGTGACATTTTCCAGTCTAAGCCAATTATTCAGTCAGATCTCAAAGACCTGCAAGACATTATCAAGGAGGGTTTATTTGAGGAAAACAAGGCTAAATAGAACATGATGCTGGCGGATTACCATAATATTGTTTCTAAAGAGGAATTTTTTGGCGCCAAAGATCGAGGGATGTTTGGTTAAAATCTTGGGATAAGAACACCCGCTTCTTTAATCTAACATCCCAAAAACACAAAGTCACTAAAAAAATTACCTACCTTTCAAGCAACTAAGGTAGGCGGGAGAAGGAGGAGGAGATTAAGGAGTTGCCAGATTATTTTTCTTCTCTCCTTTTGGCCGATCCTGACCTCTCTTTGGTGGACCAAGAGAACCTGTTATCGGTCATTCCTAGTCTGATTGATAGGGATACCAATGCTAAGATCATAGTGATCTCTTCCAATAAGGAGATAAAAGAAGTTGTTTTATCCTTCGAAGGTGTTAAATCGCCAGGGCATGATGAATTCCCTTTGTTCTTCTTTCAAAAAATTTGGCACATTGTGGATAAGGATGTTTTTGATGCAGTCAATGAGCCATTTCTAGAGGTCTCTTTTGAGAGAAGCCAACTCCACTTTTATTGTTCATATTCCCAAAAGACCTGGTGCAAATACGGTGGAAGGCTTTAGAACTATTAGTATCTGCAACTCTTTCTACAAGATTATTTCCAAATTTCTCATGCTCAGGATTCTCTCGATCCTCCCATTTTAGTATTTCCCCCCAGCAGAATGGCTTTTTTCCTGCAAGAGAAATTTTGGATTCCATAATAGCATTCCATGAAAATATCCATTCGTTGGAAGCGTCTCAAAAGAAGGGATTCTTCATGGAATTGGATTTATCTAAATCCTACAAAAGGGTGGATTGGACCTTCCTTTGTAAAGTTCTTTCTGCTTTTGGCTTTGTTGCAAAGGTTATCAACCTCATTCATGAAATCATTTCTACTACCTCTACTTTTATTATTGCGAATGATGCTTCTTCAAACTTCTTCTCTCCTTCAAGAGGCCTTCGCCAGGGAGACCCTATCTCCCCCATCATTTTTTCTATTTTGGCAGAAATTTTGGCAAGGTTGTTCAGCAAATTTGTTCAGGATGGTTTGTTGCAGGGTCTTCAGCCCACTTCTAGGAACCTCTCCTGCTCCCATGAGAAGTTCATGGATGATACAACTCTTATGGGGGCTTCTACTATCAAGGAAGCTAGAAATCTTAATATGTCTCTTTCTTCTTATACTAAAGCTTCTGGTCAACTTCTCAATTGGGAAAAGAACTCTGTGTTCTTTTTCAATACTCCTTCTTCTAGACAACAGAGGATGGAAACTATCCTTGGTTGTAATACTACACAGTTTCCCTCTATTTACCTGGTCCTCCCCATGGGTTCTAAACTGATGGACTCCTTCTGGACTCGGATTATTGATAGATTTAATAGAAAACTTGTTGGTTTGAAAGGTTTTATCCTTATCCAATCGGGTAAAGTCTTGCTCCTCAAGTCTTCACTCAAGAATCTTCCAGTGTATGGTCTAAGTCTTTTTTACATTCCTTCCAAGGTTGTTGATCTTATTGAGAAAAATCATAAAATATTCTTGTGGTCGGGCACTGAAGAGAAGAATCATTTTCATTTGTTAGCTTGGGAGAGTGTTTGCGGGCCAAAAAAATATGGGGGATTAGGGATTAGAAGAATTAGGGATGTTAACCAAGCTTTATTGGCCAAACTGATTTGGAGAACCTACGGTGATGAGAAAGAATAGAAAAAAATTCTTAAATTCAAATATCTCTATGCCTCCCCTAGGCTGGAAGATTTCTTCTTCTCACCTCACAGAGTGCATTGTTCTTTCATTTGCAATAGCATTGCTATGTCTAAAGTCTTGCAGCGAAGGGGGATTGTTGGAAGTTGGGGAATGGTAGAAAGATCAAGTTCTAGGAGGACTTGTGGTTAATGGAGAAGTTGTTGATCTAATATCCTGAATATGCCTAGGCTGCGGAGGTTTGTAAGAGGCGGATAGGTAGTTTAGTTTCTGACTATTGGAGGGACAACAGATGGATAGTTCTCAAGAATTTTTCTCTAGCACTTTAACCAATCATCTTATTCTTGAAGCCTTGGTTTATAAGAGATCATTATCAAGATCATCTTGTCTGGGCTCTCAACCCGGATGGAGGCTTCTCTATTTCTTCCGCCTACTCCCTTCTTTCTAGACAGGATTCCTCTCCTTTTTGGGCTAAGGTGTGGACTAACTCTCTTATTCCTAAAATTAATATTTTCTATTGGATCTTTGTGCAGGACAAGGTTATTACTACTAAGAACCTTGCTAAAAGAGGGTTCATGATACCCAATAGATGTTATCTTTGTATGAAAGATGTTGAGTCTTCCTCCCACCTATTGCTTAACTGGTCTTTTTTCAGAAAGGTTTGGTCTTTGTTGTTTATGAAATGGAAAATTTCCTAGATTTTGCCTAATTCTCTCTAGGACTTCTCCAACTAGTGAATTTTTCCCTTCTCTCATAACTTGGCTAAGTTGACTTGGCTTTATACTAATCCTCATTTGATTTGGATAATTTGGAAGGAACACAATAACTAGATTTTCAAAGAGTCCTCAAAGCCCTCTTTCATTGGAGCTAAGATAATTAGGAACATTGCGGAGAATGTGCACTTGGCCTGTGATCAATGTTCGACTCTTCTGGATGGCTTTCCTGATAGGGAAATAATTAGCAGTTTGGATTTTTCTACTTTAAATAAGGATCCTTCCAATAATAGAGATGGGGTTGTCTGGAAGTCCCCTCCTAATGGGTGGCTTAAAGCCAAGTTCAATGGGGCCACTAAAGGTAATCCAGGCATGGCGGGCTTGTAACAAGGGTGGTTTCCGTTGCACCAAAAGATCAACCTTTCAATACCTGATACAACCACTAGACTTATAGAATCCACAGGAGGTGGTTAAGGCATGTCACGAATCCCGAGGGGAGTGCTGACTATTTTTCAACAATCTCCCCCTCACCGTTACCCAAGGGGATTCAAACCTGTGACCAAGCTTTGATACCACTTGTTACAAGTGTGGTTGTCGTTGCACCAAAAGATTGACCTTTCAATGCCTGATACAACCACTAGACTTATAGAATCAACGGGAGGTGGTTAATCCATGTCACAAATCCTGAGGGGAGTGTTGACTATTTTTCCAATAGGGTTGTGGTGGCATCCTTAGATATTCTAATGGTAGATGCATAGCAGCGGTGGCCCTCTCGATTGGTGTCCAGACGAGCCACGTGGCTAAAGCCATGGATACTCTTCATGATTGTAAGATCATGGCTGACCAAGGTTGTACTAGACTTTGGCTCGAAGGTGACTCTATGAACATCATTAACTGTATTAAGGGCACATATAATCCGTCATGGACGATAATTCATATTATTGAGAAAATAAATGTTTTTTAAGTAGGTTTGAGGAGACCTACATCACCCATGCCTACCATGAAACCAGTGTTGTTGCTGACAGCTTGGATAACTTGGGTGTTCGACGGGATGACATCATGATTTGGCAAGGTGAAAGAGGTTTCAATAAGGAATTAATAAACCTCTTAAGGTACAAATAGATCCACCATCATCCCGAAATAATATACAGTAATGATGAAAGGGACAGTTAATTATATGAAGGGGAGTACGAAAGGCCTTCTCACGCTTAAGGGACAGAGTGGAAATTACTCACATTTTGGGTGGAAAGCTATATGGGTCCTTTTAATTCTGGTTGGTATTGTGTGTATCACTCCATTTTCTGAGCCTTTTAACATTTATGGTGAAAGGTCTGTGAAGATTTGTTGTTATGAGAAAACTAGCATTTGGAAAAAGGTCGTCATGGGTGGTAAGCTTAAAAGAGAAGAGTCGAGTGTATGCAAATGGAAGAAGGAGGTAATTGTCTAGAATAAGCTTAAAGATGGTGGTGTTTCTTCCTTTATGGAGATACTTCATGGCTTTGACAAGGACCTTTCCAAAGATTTTGCGGACTGCTGGGATAATGGTGAGGTCACTATCTATGGTAAAACCTTTAATGTTACTGAGGATCTTATAGTAGAGATTACTGATCTTGAGGTGTCCAGCATTAAGTATTATAGGGGTCGCAAAATTTCTCAAGAAGCTCCCTGTAGCTTTCCCAAAACCCCTAAAGAGAAAGCTCTCTTGGTCAAACAGAAAGGGGATTTCTATAAAACTAAGCATGTCAAGTTGTTGTGGGCTAAAATTTTGAAAGCCATTATGCAATATTTCACTCTTGAAGGCGTCTTTACTAGGGTGTACTTTTTCTATTTTGTGCTTTTCAACCACTTTAGGTACCAGAAGAAGGTCTCATTTCCTTTTCAGCTCCTGACGTCTTTTGGTACAAGCATTCTGGAGAATAGGGTTAACCCTGATAAGCCTATCCTTCACGATGGCTTAATTTTGCTGATTCATGATTATGCTAAATTCAATTTATACGAGCCTTTGTCTAAGCCTGCACAGGAGAAGGATAAAAAATGAAAGAGGGAAATCACAAATATTCAGATGGGGAGCCCCAATAAGAAGAAGTCGGAGGTGACTAAAAATCCTAAAATTGACAAGAGGAAGGTTGCCCAGATCCTTAATGAGGAAAAAGGTATGGACACTGAAAATGAAACTGAGGGAAAGGTTGAAGAGAGTTTCGTGAGGGAAGTGTTCGAGAAGAGAAATACTACACAGGGCTCTGATTATGGGGCTCTTGAGGACTCGTTGGAGGCTAAAAGCGATGAATCCCTAAATAAATCTAGCGACATGGACATTGAAGGTCCTGGAGAGAATGTATTTATGGAGGTGGGTGATGATGATGAGAAGGTGGATGTTGATGAAGTAAACATGAAAGTGTAGATATGCCCTATTCTTGGTGGGGAAGTTAGGGTATCAGGTGGTGATGATGACCCTATAGTTGAGAAGCTTGTTCAAGTCTTTTCTAAAAATCTCATTGGTGAGGAGATTTCCAATAAGGTTAATTTGGGTCTTGGTCTTTCTTAGACTGAGGTGGAAGCGGAGAAGGAGATCGAGAAAACCCATGTTCTCGTTGATTATGAAGATTCTGCCCAGATGGGAAATCCATCTTCCTCGATGACCTCTGTGAATCCAAACACTAATGTTAATATAAAAGCCGATCAAGTGGATGGTGAGAAGATTGAAGAGGTGCAAGGTCAAAAGGACTTAGATGTTCAAAATGAGGTTACTGGGTTTCTCCAGTCTGTTAGGGCTCGGTCTGACCTAGACATTCATATGACAACCTTGGTCTATAAGGAAAGTAAATAAATTAATCTGAGGTATGGTGAGCTGGAGGAAAGGGTGGATAATATAAATATGCTTATTGATAAAGACAAAAATCTGAGAGCTGACATCAACAATGAAAAGGCTTATGTGGACGAGAAGGCTCTCTTGGAGAAGATGGGGAATAAGATCAATGCAATGGTTAATTTTTGAATGTAGACTAACTCCAGTCGCCTTCAAATGCTTGAGGAAACTCTCAATCATCTTATGCAGTAGAGCTTTGAAGGGATGAAATTCACTACAAACAACTTGAGGGCTCTTCTGGCACTGTTGGAGGGAAACAAGAACAATTCTATTGTGAATATATTGATGATGATATGGACGTGGTTGCTACTTCTAGAACCCGTGCCAGCACCAAGAAGAAAAAAGGATGATCAGTCCAAAGATTTTTCTACTCTCAAGGATTTTATCCAGTATTTTATGCAGCTGAAGGATTATATTGCTGAGTACATGAAGTGGCTAGGTTAAGTTCTTGGTTGGTTGTCTTTGTTTTTTACGCTGGTTTTTTGTCTCGGGTATTTTTTGCTAGTTTTTTTTGTTAGGTCTAATTTGCTAGTGGAGTCTATGTAATGCTCATATGTTGTTCCTCTAGTTTTCTCCGTTTGGCTTGTGTTTTCTCTTCCTATCTTTGACTCTTTTGTAAAGGGTTCCAAATTCCCTTCAAAATCTTCTTTTACCATAATCAAAAACTAAAGAAAAACTTAATATGAGCAAAAACACAAGAAAATGTTGTAAAAAAATATTCCCAACAAGGGATAGAAAGGCAACATCCATTGCTCTCTCAAAACTAGATCTTATATTTTCCCAAGTGTAATTCTCACATGTAGAAATAGGGTGCCCTAAGGACCAATAAATGTTGATCTTATGTTGTTCTAACTCCTTGATCATGATGATATTATCTATAAATAATATCTCCATCATAGACATTAAGTTTGATCCTACACCTTCTAGATTAGATGGTCCATACTATGGCTCGTAGATAGGTGTCTTTGAGAGAATCAATATTCAAGTTCCTAAATTCCACACAATCTTATCTCTTAATTCTTCTTTCTAGCTAGGATAAGGTTTGGCACTCATTTAGAGTTTTGAATAGGCTTATGATAATGGGCACAATTATTTTTGGTATATAAAATAATGGTGTTTATGCATTTATTGGTAATGTGCATAATAATCATGTCATGTGTATCCTACAATAATTAGTGTTTAAGTTTTGTAAGCCTTTTTCTATTTGTAAGTTATACGCTATCTATTGTTATGGATATGAATAAGAGCGTAATGTAAACTATGCACACTATCTAATATTATGGATATGAACAAGAGCATAATGTAAGTTATGCACTCTATCTAATATTATGGATATGAACAAGGACATCACGAAACTTTATTTCTAGCATATTATTTTTTAATTCAATCTCTTGAATCCAAAGGAACCCTTGTATATAAAACATACAAAATAAGTCATTTACTTTGAAGTACTACAAATAGCTTATTCTATTAATTTTTAACGTGTAGAGAAAAAAAAACAAGCACTATTAACCCTAGATCAATAAATAATGCTAATAAAAAGTCTTTGTAATAGACAAAACAACCAAAATTGTATGATAAATTAATTTGGTTCTATACGTGTAAACAATATTAGTGTTCTAGTTCAAATAGATTCAATTATTAGGAAATGGAAGAGAGGAATCATAAGTACAATTAATTTTCTAAAAGGCACTTGGTATAATGACAAAGTCCATATTGCAGACACCTAGATGGTACTGAGTTCAAATCTTCTTCAATACAAAAAATAAACAATTAATTTAATTTATCACTATTGTGTAGCTTTCAAATAAAAAAGAATAGAAATATATATGCTACCTACGTAAAGGAAATATTAAAGAGAAAGAGGAACATAGACCTACTTTAAAGTTTGGATGTCAAACGAGAAATATGTAATAGGAAGAGAATTCAGGATGATGTGCATAACTAATAAAAGATAAAATACTTACATGATCGTGGAGGGGATTCATTCACGTGCACAAAAATAAAAGTTGGCAACTTGTAAATAGACAGAATAATACAAGACAAAGTACCAATATATTGTGGGATAAACTAATCTATGTAAATTTGTTAAATGAAAGGGAACAGATAAAGGGAAAAAACTAAAAGTGAGTTATTAAACCTATAGGGGAAAATCATGAAGCAGCCTTTGTCCAATATAGAAAAACTAGACATGGCCGAGCTTGCCAAAATGGTCAAGACTATTTGGCCCTTTAGCTTTCGCATGCAATCAATAGAATGTAGTGTGCACCTATCTGTGTGTGCTCTATGTTACGAAGTTAAGTATAAGTTGAATAAAAACAATATAGTAAATAAAATCTATTATTTAAATTATATTTGTGCTTTTGTGCAAAGGAAATAAGGAAATGGAAATCCAAGTGTATTGAAGGAGAACAAACAATGAAGAAATTCAAAGAGAGTTACAAGGAGATTCCAATAAAATATTTTTAAATTGATTACAAAAAGATAAGTCTATTAGAAAAAATATTTCTATGAGAAAAGAGAAATTAGGTGTTATTGTTGCCTCGGAAATTGAAAGAAACAAATGGCACCAAACTCGTGGAATATCATAATCTAGAGGTAGACATAAAAAAATTAATGTTTTGATGGAAGAAATAGAATTGAAACCTCATCAATAGACACAGGTGACAACAAAACAAAGAAATATTAATAAGGAAAACTAAAGGATTGTAAAAAAAGTAATAATATTTAAGATATATGAAACTATACAAAATAAATATAAATGAATTTTAATAGCACAAGGGATAAATCTTACATGAGAAGTAAATGACATATTAGCAGACTCCCATAAGGTTTTAGAGGACCTCACAACGTCAAAATTTCTTGTATAAAAAGCTAGGAATAATAAGAAGCATCCAAATTTAGACAATAATCTCCATAGAAAATAGAATGAGAATGAAAG
The DNA here is from genome assembly GCA_018584345.1 of Thuja plicata. Classification (NCBI taxonomy): domain Eukaryota; kingdom Viridiplantae; phylum Streptophyta; class Pinopsida; order Cupressales; family Cupressaceae; genus Thuja; species Thuja plicata. Next base: position 712,400 of record MU228116.1, read on the forward strand.
TGAAGCAAGAATGGAGTGAATCTAAGAAGACTCAAAGAAGGAGAGACAATAAAATCAAAATCCTACTCAATAAACCCATCTAAAATTGTTATGATAACATTACATTCATGAAAAGATTTTCATCCATGAAAATTGAAAAATAATTGTAATAGACCTATTAAGAGTCAAAAAAAATTGAAATACAAAAATGGGCCCAGTTTCGAGAATGATCATATGACATTAAATGTTTTTAGATTCCTTCACAAACATGGTCATATCTCCACAATCATGATAGAGCTTGACAAATATATATATATATATATATAAGAGAAAATATAATTGAATTTTGGTTTAGGAAAAAAGTGAACTTTATGGCTAAAATATATCTTAAGATAGACTATAAGAATGAAAATTAAAATCGGTGTAATTTATAGAATAGAAGTTCTACTCTACATTTTCTCTACTTTGACAAGCTTGTGTCACTAATCGATATACCTTTGCTAACCAATAAAAGTAAAATGTAGAAAGTGATTTCACATAGTAAATTAGTGAAATTTTAAAAGTGTTTGGATGTAATGCAAATATGCATCAACTTTTAACAAAGGGGTTTATGCACCCAAACTAAGATCTAGAAAACAATGTATTAAGAAAATAATGATTTATAAAATAAATATTAAACACATCATAAATAATATAACATAAGTGCGTGTGTGTGTGTGTGTGTGTGTGTGTGTGTGTGTGTGTGTGTGTGTGTGTGTGTGTGTGTGTGTGTGTAGAAAAGTGTAAAATCCTTAAGGAATATGGATATAGAATTTTCTAGCATGCTCCTTGCTAGAGAATAGAGAGATGTAGGAATGATTTTTAGTGCCTTTTGTTACTAGGAATCATAAAAATGATTCATTGGTTGTAACATACTCTATACTAGGTGATTTATAAGTAAAAGCAATATCAAGGATCACTACTCTATACTATTTGATCTTCATAAGGCCACCCAAGTCTAAACATTCTGTGTATTTGAGATTATAGAAAGATTACGCTAAACAAAAGAATCATTACATCCTTGTTGTATTCATGCTAATAATTATTAATATTATGTTAATTATTAAAAATAATCTTTATTGATAAATTTGACCTGAGGGACCATACCCAAAGTACTAATTTCAAAAAAAAATTCACTTTTTGAATGGTCTATTAGAAGGCTAGTTCCCAAATATATTGTTTTTGACTTATTACATAGTAACATATTTCTTGCATTTTTAAATATTTTACTCTAATTCAATGTTCTTTTCCATGTTGTGATTAGAACTCCCCACCTCAAAATCTTAGGACCAATCCACACCTTGTGGAGGTGCTCTCATTGTAAATTTGAGTGATTCTATTCCCCATTAAGCTTGGTGATTAAGTAGTGTTTTATTTTTGACCTATCATTGAAACCACAAACATAAGCCATGAGCCAATGAGCCAACAAGATCTCAATTGAGTTTCAACCAAACACTTACTCAACATGTAATCTAAATCTTATAATGGCATCATCCAAAATGGCCCTTGGTCATTTTTTCCACCTCAATTTAATTAAGGATTCAAAGACAATCCTTATGGTGTTCTTCGTTTATGGCACTTCAAGAAAGACGACAATGAACATGGACAAAGATGTCATTGTTTACTATGTAACAATGTGTCATCGTGAGGAATGTCTCACTCAATGTAACATGAGGGCATGAAGCATGATCACATTACTTTCGTCAAATATCTCTCTAAATCAAAGGTAAAAAAATCTCTAAGGAATGTTATTTATCTCTTCTTTGCAACCAAACACATTGTGGTGTCCATTGTAAGTTTTCTCTAAGGAATGTTATTTATGTAAGAAACTTTTCTCTAAGGAGTGTTATTTATCTCTTCTTTGCAACCAAACACTTTTTCATGTCCATTGTAATTCTTCTCCAACCTCACCCTTAAATGAAAACCACCCTACATGTAAGGTTCTCAAATGGGGCATTTTCAAAACCATAATGTTTTGCATGTTGAACATTAGTTCATTTAGTATTCTCGTTTGTAATTTTTTTAGCAATGTAACCCCACTTCTCATGGCAATGTCTTATTTGTTTATTAGAGGATGTAATTTTTGTTTAGTGCCAAGTGTAAACATGTTCATGGAAAGCTATCTATAATGCACTCTACCTCCAAATCATTAACCAAGTTGGCCAACACATCTAAGTTCTCATTTACCTCCCTAAATACATGTATGAATCTAAAGGTAGATAATGATTTGATTAGGGGCCAACATAGATTTGAAATGTTGTTTAACTTCCGAGGGATGGTCACTTTGTATTGTTATTTATAATAATCATCTAGTCTCCCTCGATGTACTCTTGTTTTTAGGGGCCAACATAGATTTGAAATGTTGTTTAACTTCTAAGGGATGATCAGTTTCTGTTGTTATTTATAATAATCATCCAATCTCCCTCAATGTACTCTTGTTTTACTCAATAATATCCAAATGTATGTAATCCAATGAGTAGAGCTTATGTTTCAACATCATTATTAGTTGTAGGATTCAGTCTTGGCACAGTGCCCCAATAAGCCACCCTTTGAACCTCATTTGTATACAACTAGTCCATGATAATACCTAGTTACCACTTGAATCTCCATTGAAGTTGAGTTTGTATCATTCTTAGGTGGATGGGTCCATTTTAATCCCTTCCCAATATTTGGTTTTGGATTAACCCTTATAGCCCCATAAATAAGCGAATCTAATACTAAAAATTAATTATAAAATTAATTTATTATCAATCACCAATATTTTTTATTAAGGCTAAAAAATGAGTTTTGAAATGGGGACCATTCATTTAGCAACACAAAAATAGAAAAAACGAAGCAACCACCTAAGGAATAATGCAACAAATAAATACATTTGACAACAATGTTGTAACAAGTCAATGACATATGAACATCACAACAAACTAATAAGTATCAAAGCCATAGAGAATTAAAAGGAATCACCACTTTCCATTTTTATTTGAAGAACTCCAAGTAGTATCTATTTTTTATTAGAAATAAAACAAGATTTGAAAGGGCCTTGAAATCCTTAACAAAATGACCAGTAGTAGACCACATATTTGCAGCAAACCAAGAATCATTGGTTTTGAAGAGGTCCCAACCCACAATACATTGTGAGACAACAACCAAACTATAACAAAATAGAACCACTAGACCACAAATCCACAAACCACATAATAATGGAAACTCCAAGCAATATTTGTTCATGATTATTAATAATCAATATTTATTGCACCAATATTTTCTTTAATACCTTATCAATATAGATATCAAATTTAACTAATAACAATTAAATCTAATAAAAAAAAATTAAATAATTAATGAATATTATAAAATAAATGCATACTACGCTAATAATTAATTATTATTCAACTAATTATTTTAATATTTACATCAATTAATATCTTTTTATAATAATCAATTTTAATTATTAATATGTCTTATATAATTGGAATATTATTAACTAACAATAATTTGTTTTTATTAAAGCTTTCATGTATTAATTACAACTTAAATATTTCTAATGATATCAATTTGTCTTCGTTTTAACATTATAAGTCAATATTATTTTGTTAAAATTATCATAGTGTGGAATATGACTAGGCTTGACTCTAAGTGAAACCTAATATTTCCTTTCTCAGAGTATTTGGTAGTGAGGCATGGGCATTGATCATGGATGGTTGCAATAAGTATTTAGAAGTGTCAACCTTCAATTTTTGTTGGCTATAGTGAGGGTGTGAAAGCATACAAGTTGTTTAATCCTATTGCTTAAGATGTCTATTTTCAACAAGATGTTCAATGTTCCATCACTTGGGGATTTTTTGCTTCTTAAGGGTGATACAAATGATTCTTGATCCACCTCCAAATACACAATTTTTGCCTCATTAGGTCTACACCACTCTTATGAAGATTGGACCTCTTGTTCGTTAGTGTATAGATCCTTGTCACACTCGTTTATAAACTCCAAGAATCAACCTTTTGAGTGATGCACTTTTAGTTGATCCTTAGATTTTTAAGATGCTACAAGTATTCTTGAGTGGGATCGTGCTACAAGTGAGGAGAATTCCTTGTTGACCAGGAATCATACGTGGGATCTTGTTCCTTTTCCTAAGAGAAGCAAATTGATTTGATGCAAGTCAATGTACCATACCAAATACACAACAAATGGTTCTATGAAAAATGCAAGGAATATCTTGTTGTTAAGAGGTCTTCTCACATTAAGGATATTGATTGTTCCAAGACATGTGTTCTTGTTGCCAAGATCGATTATGGACATTCTTCTTGTACTTTCTCTAACTATATCACAAAGATGATCAATTTTCCACATGGATGTGAATAGTGACTTCTTGCATAGTGATCTTTGTGAGATGTACATGGAGCAATGGTTGTGTATGACTATTTCCTTATTGGCAAGCTTTGTTGTTCATTCTATGGGTTCCAATAGGCCCTTTTGAGATTGGTGTGACAAGATGGATAGCTTCACATGTTGTCATTCAAATCCTACAATTTACAATTAGAGACACAGAGGATTCTAATTCTTGTGTTATATGTGGATGATTTGATTTTCATAGGAAGTTTTCCTTCCACGATCTAAAGCATCTAGTGAGCATTGATGAAACGATTTGTCATGATTGATATGTCCTCAACAATTTTCCCTCGGTCTTCAAGCTCATCGTACTTTTGAGGGGCTCTTAATTTTTCAGGAAAAGTAAGATCTTGATTTACATCAAAGATTTGGCATGGCTAGTTGTAAGCCTACCCCCCGAACATTTTCAATAAGCTATTGTATTGTCTACCAATCACACAACTTCCACAAGTGTTGCTACTTGTTTCAGAAAATGGTTGGCAGTCTTTTGTATTTGGCATACAATTGTTTTGATATTTTCCTTTGCAATTGGCCTTAGCTCATGTTTGTTTCAAAAGCCTCCTGAGAGTCACTAGAAGAGAGACTAACATATCCTGAGAAATATTCAGGGCACATTGCACATTAGCATTCACCACATATTAGGAGCTTCTCATATTATGGGCTTCACAACATATCTTGAGAAATATTTAGGGCACACTACACATTAGCATTCACCACATATTAGGAGCTTCTCATATTATGGGCTTCACTAACTCAAATTGGGTTGATGTTGATGACTAGAACTCTAATACTTTGTCTTTTGTGTTGGTTTTTATTTAATTGCACAGTCTTACAAAAAGCAAATAGCTATTGAACTATCATCAACAAAGATTGAGTATCAAGTTGAAGTTTTAGTTAGCTAGGAGGTTTTTTTGGCTTCAATAGTTGATGACTAAATTTGGATTTCCTCTTGATTAACCCACCAATCTTTGATGCGATAATCATAGTCATTCAAATTTTACACAACGCAAAAGAGCATCAACGAACTCAACATATCGAGATCCACATGAATGTCATCAAGTAGCTCATTAATGATGGAGTTCTCAACTTGGAGTACTTGCCTACTAAAGAGCAAGTTGCAAACATTTTCACTTACCATTTGGCAACACATGATATCTTTTATTATAATCAATACTTGGGATGAAAGAAGTTGTCTTGGGGGGTCTTCTTGAGTCCTTCACGTTTTTTTTGTCTTTTTGCATGTTCTCTCTTTTGGAGACGACTTTTTTCCCATAAGTTTTTTTCATTTTCCCCATTTGCAAGATATTTTTTGTACATGAGTAGTTTATCAAGCATTGTTGTTGGGATTTCTACTCGTACCTTTGTATTTGTGTGTTCCTCACTAAGTGCAACTTAATGGGGGTGTTGGTATGACTGGAATGTTGGTGTGACCATTATTTCCCTAACTGTTTTTCTTCTAAGACCTATTTGCACTTGAGTTGTTTAATTGAAGCACTTTTAAGGTAAAGCTAAAGTACTTATCTATGTGGCTTGTCATAATGCTATGTTGTCCCCTTATCCTACCTTTATAAGCAACACTTATTTTATACATTATATCTTGTATCTTACATCTTGTATCATTATTGTCATCTCTCCTATGTGTGTAAAGTTATTTGGTGTTGCAGATAGATTGCTACTCCTATGAGTCCTTGTGGCAATTTCGAAAAAAATTTGGTGCTTCAAATGAATAATAATTTATGTCAACTAAAACACACATAATTTTAGTTTGTTTACTACTTAAATAAAGAAGGATAAATTCTACGTTGGGATTATCATGGCATATAAACTGTTCTTTTTTTTTAAAAGGGTTCCCCTCTTTTTAAATTGAAAGTAGTGCTTAAAAAACGAATGCCTTTTGATTGTTCTAAATACAAAGGCTATTTGTGTTTATAGGAAATAAGACCGGTGTAGATATAGGAAGTTTTGAACTATTGAAAGAAATGACAAAAGCATCGATTGTAATGTCAGAGATATCACCATAGTTATTCATCCTGAGGGAGAGCACACCAGAAACTATTTGGATTCAACGAGATCAAATAAAAAATCCAAACAATTAGGTAGGATTGAGTGCAAGAAAGATAACTTGTTACGATTCATAATTTGAATTAATATGACAGCATGTAAGTGACAAATAAAAAAAAATTGCAGTTACATAATTTTGAGGCACACTGATGTAGTAGGTGATAAATAAAATTCCATGCGTAGGCAAGGGAAGGGCAGAAATCAGAATCGGCATTTGATTAGTTGAAGTTTGAATTTATACAAGTAATAGCAGCAGAAATAAGAAAACTACATAGTAAAAGTTAAATATATCATTCTGCTTGCAATTAATAGAAAATGACGATTAATTTCCAACTGATTATAAAAATGGACTTCATATTTAAGAAACTAATGCCTCTAGAATAGCAACTTGACATTGCAAGAACATATGCCATATGTTCAGATTAATTCTTAAACAACTTCAAAATGACAAATTCTGCTGGCGTACAATTATTTTAAGGTTCAAAGCCACTCTGGGCAGGAACTGGTGATGACTCAAATCAGAAAAATCTTCTTTGGTTTAGTGTACCGGATAATTAGCTTGCAACTCCTTCAATACAGGAATGATTACATCCCAGTTGAAGCCTCTATACTGAAGCCACCACACCATTCTTGTTTTTCGTGTCTGAAATGAAATGTTTCCTCCTTGCAACCATTTTTTAGTTGCTTGGGCCATAAGATGTGTCCTGGCTGAATCGGACATACCCCATTTTTTCTCTTCATCCGTCTTATCAGTATCATTGAATATATGTTGAAGAGCTCTCTCGGCATCACTTTTGCTTACCCCTCTGTGCATTAGTGCCTGATACAAGATAAATAATTGGCATCTTAGACATTGTTACTTTTTCAGTTTGGAAGCTTGGCATCTAATCTTTAAGACTTTTTTTCTGCCAATTCTTTTATCCTCAAGCTAGAATTCAGGAGTCTGCAATGTGTTGTAAATCGAATAATTCCCAAAATTGACATCTGACAAAGATGTGTCGCAAATAAGTAAGATATCTCATATATCACATAAAAGATTGGATGATGAAAGTTGTACAAGGCAATGGAAAATTATACAGATGAATTAAATACATTTCAATACTTCAGAATTGAGTATAGATATCAATACATTAAATATGTCCAGCTAACCCTGACTTCCAAAAAAGAAAGTTTCTTCTTATTTCAAAACAGGTCTACCATTACAAGTTTAAATTTTCAGTTTCAACCCCTCGATTTTGGAGGATCATTCAAAAACAGATTACCTTTATCTTTATAACTACTAAGCAGGATCAGAGAACAAATCAAGCCATAGTAAAGGATAAAAGACAATTTATAAACAGGGGCAGGAATACAACATATATCAAAAGTCCTCAGATAAAGATAGGAGATGGCAACCTACTTTAGATCTAAACTCAACAAAATAATATAGGAAAATACTTGCAAAGACAGCCAATAAGAGGAACCTTACCGATTTTATCTTCCTTGGGCCCCAGCTTGAGCTCAACCATCTGGAGCGGGAAAATGATTCTGCATAGTCAGAATCACTCTGTATCCCACTACAATAAAACGATATGATTGTCAAAAAAAAAAGACTGAAATTCATATTAAAAAAGATAATGGGAGAATTCAGTGATGCATCTACAGCTGATTAACAGATTTGCAAAATTTCTTTCTTCTAGTAAGCAAATGAAATTTATTAATATAAAAAGATTACATCATATATAAGTACTGTGAATCATAGACAATCAGCTTACAAGGTTATCATACCATTCAAGGAATAGCATAATAAACAATAACTATACAAAATCAGATCCTTTCAACTGCTAAAGTCAAAGACTCAATCTATAATATTTGCTACAATCAATTACTGTAAAGAAGAGCTCGAATGAGATTGAAAACATTAGAAGACGTAGAAATGTGTTGTGCCCGCAATTAAACAGATTTCCATTGACCAACCTTAATTCAAACTTGGTTGAGATAGAAAGGTGAAGAGCTTTGAACTGCACAAAATCTGATAGTTCTGCCTAGTATTTTCTACCGTCACTGGGATAATTAATAATATACCGTAAGGAATGAGAATGATATCTTGCTGAACCATCACGTGCCCTGCCCATCCAGAGATTATATAAGCTCATATGACTGAACATTCATTGACCTCAATCAACTACGGTTCCATGCATGGGGTAAGGATAGGTGGAATTGATCGTAAATGGATGGAGAGAAGACAATCCAGAATATGCTGGAAGAGGCCATGATATAAAGAGCCAAAAATGGTGAGAGTAAATTAATGAAAGAAAGATTTTAATATTATACATGACAGAAAATTGTCTATAGGACTACTGAATAGTCAACATGATGTGATGCTAAAAAAAGCCACCTTGGACAACGGCTGCTAAATCAAAGCTTGGTATGTTGTTATCTCTTTCTTTAGGTTGGACCTTCTAGTATTATCATGATAAAAAAATCTGTTGTTCTGGGTAATCTCACTTCTACCAACAGAGCAGTCAAAGTAATTTCATATTCTTGAGGGTTGACAATTTGAAGGTGAAGAATTGTTCTTGTCAAGACATTGCACCAACGACACCAGAGTAAGGAATAGGACCAGAATGAAGGGGGTTTGTCTATGATTCACAGTACTTGCATCATATATAAGTACAGTGAATCATAGACAATCAGCTTACAAGGTTATCATACAATTTCATGGAATAGCATAATGAACAATAACTATACAAAATCAGATCCGTTCAACTGCTAAAGTCAAAGACTCAATCTATATTATTTGCTACAATCAATTACTGTAAGAAGAGCTCGAATGGATTGAAAACATTAGAAGACGTAGAAATGCGTTGTACCCGCAATTAAACAGATTTCCATTGACCAACCTTAATTCACACTTGGTTGAGATAGAAAGGTGAAGAGCTTTGAACTGCACAAAATCTGATAGTTCTGCCTAGTATTTTCTACCATCACTGGGATAATTAATAATATACCGTAAGGAATGAGAATGATATCTTGCTGAACCATCACGTGCCCTGCCCATCCAGATATTATATAAGCTCATATGACTGAACATTCATTGACCTCAACCAAGCTATGGTTCCATGCATGGGATAAGGATAGGTGGAAGTGATTGTAAATGGATGGAGAGAAGACAATCCAGAATATGCTGTAAGAGGCCATGATATAAAGAGCAAAAAATAGTGAGAGTAAATTAATGAAAGAAAGATTTTAATAATATACATGACAGAAAATTGTCTATAGGACTACTGAATAGCTAAGTTGCCGATACGGGTGCGGATGCAGATGCGGGTGCGAGAATTGGGTGCACAGATGCGCAAAAAAAAATTTGGGGGTTAGGATGCGTTTATTTATATGCAAAGAAATGCAAGAAATATACAAAATTAAATCATTTGATAGTATGATACTTCACCATTGATCAAGATATCTGATAGTTAACAAATATTCAAATTGAAATAACTAATAAGCCATCTCATATACGTCTATGTTCACGATTCCAATGCAAATCAGAAAATCACTACAATTACAAAATCAAAATTTAGTTCATGATTCAATGTTCATCAATCAAGATTCAAGATTCACTAATCCGAATCAGAGTATTAAAAAAAGATTAATGGTCATTAAGCACATGTTTTTTGTTTAGGAGCAAAAAAAAAGATTAAAAAAGTTATTAAGCACATGTTTTAATGTGCTTTAAGTTGTTTTTTTATCAAAAAAAAGCATCAGTTTTGACGCTGGGCCTGCGGATTCTTGTGGAAGCTCACGGGTGCCCTGTCGATGCGCGCAGGAAGCGCATCCTAGGCACCCGGATGCTCTGTGGATGCGTAGCGCATCCTGGGCACCCGGATGCTCTGTGGATGTGTAGTTACGCATCCACAGAGCATCCGGGTGCCCAGGATGCGCTTCCTGCGCGCATCCATAGGGCACCAGAATTCGCATCCTCATCAGAACGAATCCACTTCCGAATCCAGGCCAGGATGCTGCCAATCGGTAACTAAGCTGAATAGTCAACATGATGTGACGCAAAAAATGCCACCTTGGACAACGGCTGCTAAATCAAAGCTTGGTATGTTGTTATCTCTTTCTTTAGGTTGGACCTTCTAGTATTATCATGATAAAAAAATCTGTTGTTCTGGGTAATCTCACTTGTACCAACAGAGTAGTCAAAGTAATTTCATATTCTTGAGGGTTGACACTTTGAAGGTATTGAAGAATTGTTATTGTCAAGACATTGCACCAATGACACCAGAGTAAGGAATAGGACCAGAATGAAGGGGGCCTGTCAATGAACAAATCATTGTACGGAAGTGCTGAGACTACAAGGGTTGAGGATCCAGACATGTCTAACAGTGATGTAAGGGCAGAGGAAAGTCCTGGTCAAACCTTCTTGAGAAGGATCTCACTATTGCAATCGCATCAAAAAAGACAACCAGTGAAGGATACTCCACTACCCAGCTCAAGTTTTAATAGGCAGACATTGCCAAGTTTCACTGGTGATGGGTCTGAAGATTCAGTGTGGCATTCAAAATATCATAAACAACTATTTGGAGTCTGGACAGCTAATGGACAAACTGGTCAATGACATTGGACATGGTCATTCCCAGCCACTCAGGGAGTGGCAATTGACTAGCTTACAAATGCAGCACTGGTAAAAAGAAATTGTGGGGAACTTTGCTTAAGGCCTTAAGAAATAGCTCAAGTTTCTACAAGACACTAATGAAATTGTCACTAAAATCTATGACAACTAATAAGGAAACCATGAATATGTTTCTTCATACAATCATAAGCTCAGAGAAGTATTGAGTAAATTAGAAAAAGAACCTGCTGAAGGATTAAAGAGACGACGCTTCACTGAGGAACTGATAACCTCATTGTGGAGTAAGATAAAGGCCATGCCACTTTCATCTTACAAAGATGCATACAACAAGGCAATAAACATTGAAAGTAAAAACAAAACATTCTCAAACTCTAGGCAAAGAAGTGAAGATGGTGATAACTTAGACACCAATGACAACAATGAAACAGGATCATAGTGACAAGAATTGGACTTGGCAAGCTGATTTGTGACTTGGACTCAGCACCTTTTAATAAACCTTAAAAACACATCATCAAATAGTGGCTAATTTGCTCTCATCCACAAGTATGCATCGATTACATAAGTATAAACATAAATTTTACTCTAAGGAAATAACACACTTAGATGTATAAATATTGTCAAATGTATACAAAATTCATGGAATATGGAGTCCATGGCATAAAAAGTTTCTAACAAATATCAAAATAAAATCTAGAAGTCTATAGCTCAGAGGAGCCTGCATCCCTCCTACGTTGGCATCTAAGATAGGTCCCTAGATAATGTTGCGGCCATGATATCTGCCTCTATCTCAATGTCACCCACACCAACATCCAAAGTGTTTGCTCATGTTCTATCCTCCTCTACCATGACTACTACCTCAGCCTCTATATCCACCTAGTCAACCCAATCAAGGTCCTCATCACTAAAGATAGGATCCTTAGCCTCAATGATCCAATCAGATTGTGGATCGACTTCCTCTAGAATGATGGGGGTTGAGTCACTACCCAAAATTTCTTTGTGGCGAAGAGAAATTGTAATAAACATAGATTGGATCATTCAACCTTTGCGCGAACAATCTATTGCACTTCTTGGAGTGTATACGCTCAAACATACTCCAATTGTGCTCATAGTCGAAAGCCCTGCATGGTTGGCTCAATATTCGAATTGCAATCTTCTGAAGATTTGGTACATTATCACCAAACATATCTCACCATGTATTTGAGATGAGAAAAAGAAAAAAATCAATCTCATTATTCAACTTTAAGTTTCAAAATTTAATAATAATATAAAAAGAGGGAAAGTTTTATTTTTAAAATAAATTATACCTTTACTATATTTTTACCTAGCTGCAATGTCAACCCATATTTTTCCATACTTCACGAGAAAAGAGTTCTCCTTGTGCAAGTCTAAAGGTTTCGATCTCGTGGCCTATATCTTCCAACATTAAAATCAGACGACATCCACTCTATGACTGTGTAGAGCCCATTCATAACCTCCTCATTTGCCTTGAAATTAGGGCAAAATTGGAATGCCACATTGAGAAAATAAGCAGTTGCATGTAGGGGCTTGTGACGCTAGAGGTGCCATCGACTATCAATGATTACCCAAATGGTATGATACTTGGCCTCAACTCCCACATAAATGGATTCAACGGCCTCCTTGGCCCTAACCATACCCTCATATATGTAGCCCATTCTGGGCTTCTCCCCATCAGCAAGTTGGAGAACTACCAAAGACTCTGTGAACTACAATTATTGTGAAATATTAACATAAGTGTGAACTAAAATAAGCAAATAAATAAAATAAAGAAAAAAAATTGAAACATAATGTAGAATTAGATTTTCATTTACCTATATGATCTCCGAAGTAGGTACCCAAAAGCCTTGCTCATCAAACATCTAGTTCTCCACATGAACCCTTGCATTGGTCTTAGCCTACGATGAGGAAGTCCACTCCTCACTAACAAACATGCACCTCAAAGCTCCCTTTGACTAAAGCAAGGATTGTAATGTGATGAAATTCGTTGTAAATCGGGTTATGCAGGACAAACCAACTCCTACCCTATGAATTGCCTCATTAGGTTGAGGACCCATGTGTGATTGTATGCAAATTTAGAAATAATTTTTGCCCTTGGAATCTTGCTAAGTGTTGTCGTAACTTTTGTTTTTTATAAAATTACGACAACTATATTAAAATTTAATATTTCTGATTAAATTTAATATGGTTCTTTTTAAACTCTAAGTTTTTCCTAAATAAATAAATATTTTTATTTATTTATTTAAAGTTTTAGTCGTTTTTGTTTATTTTTATTTTATTGTCTTATTTTATTTCCTTTAGTTTTTGTAAAAGATTTTGATAGTATATTGGCAATGTATTATTAAAATTCTTAAGTTTCTTTTAAATGTAATATTGATTAAAATAATATTGATTGCATTTTTATTTCATTAATATAATGCAAGTAATATTAAACTTTTGGCTTACCTCGGATTTTTGAAGTTAATTGCATACTTCGTTGGCGTAGTTTTATCCTGAAATATCTAAGTCGGATCCTTTTATGTCGAGTTATTAATGATAATATATTTTATTATCTATTATTATTAGTAATTTGAAATAAGAAAACTATTACATATAAGTTAGATATGCAAACTATATGAGCAAAGATTATTAAAATTCCGACTTCACAAGGACGGAGATTTTTATGAAAATTGCATATTATATTTTTTGTGTTAATTAAATAATTTGTAAATCCCCTCAAATTAATAGTCGGACTTTTGCATATGATATACTAAACTTTTAAATTATTTTGAGTCTTTGAGGATGGGCGTCGTTTTTTCTAAACCTCACGTTACTTTTTCTCCAAGTTTGAAATCGCACTTTCAAAGCCCGATAAATGCCTGTGTACCTGCGGACACGATGTTCACGACAGTGTTTCTCTTTGGATACCTGCATGTACAGACCTAAGCCCCGAAAACAGGATTCTCGAGCATTTGAACTAGGTGTCGTGGCATAGGAAATATGCAGAGATTTTATTGTGTTTTGTTCCCTAAAAATCCGTCATTCGTCCAAAACGTATCTATTATGAGGAGTTCGATACAAAAACGAACTGTTTTTCTTTCCTCCTACGCATTGTGAGCCATATTTTTGCTGAGCATAGGGCACGTATTATTTTGTTTCAACATCTGGAGGCATCGTGGAGTTGCAAATGTTAGTCTGTTTGTTTTTATTCCTGGGAGGCATCGTGGAGTTTTCTGTACGTCTTTCTACTCTAGCATTCACAGCATTCGAACTTCCCCCAAATGGAGCAATTGGCATAAAATTCTACAGTTCTAGTTTCGTTTCACGTCAGACTTGGTGAGCATAAGGAGCGTCAATGAAGTTGTGGTGATTGGAATCGTTTTATCTCTGTCTCTTCAGCAATATGACCAATCAATTCGGAGGTGCAGATACTGTAGAAGGCATCAAAGTCATTAATGTAGAACGAGACTTGTGGTACAACCAGCACTTGCGGCGTTTAGTAGACTTTCAGATCAATAAGGAAGCATTAGAAGAACTTGGAACAAGATTGTGTGGCCTCCACGATGCATTTGATAATGCCGCAAAGGAGAGTTGATTATGATTTCAGTATAGAGTTTGCCATTTCAGCTGTAATAAATGATCACCTTGCCAATCTTACAGCATTGGTCATTCATTCATCCACTTGCAACTGTCAGCAAATATTTTATAGAAAGGAAGCTTCAACATATTGTAGAAGTGGATGAATTTGTTGAAATGATCACAATTATAAATGAAAGGGTTCAATTGCAAAGGGCATCATTACCATGACAAAGATGTAAAGTGCAGTTCTAAAGAAATGAAGACAGAGTTTTGCAATCTGACTTACAAAATGCAGCCATGATTGAGGACTGCAGATATATTCTCTTGAATTATGAGAATCAAAATGTTTGATATCCATAATGAAAGATGTTATGATCTTCCCAAATCAGGATTTCTAATCCTAACTAAGCTTTGTTGCATGCAATCCTTCATGAAACTTAATGTGCAATGGTCTCAAAAAGTTCCATTTAACTTTTGCTTTTGCAAGAATTCGAAAGTTTTTAGGCCCTTTGCATATGCAACTAGATGTTGCTCTACATGCGATGGAAAATGCAATCTTACCCAAAATCTCCGAAGTTACTTTGTTTCAAGTCCTTCCTTATTTCCAAAGTCGGAAGTTTTTGTACCCATTACATGTACTTTTGCATGTAATCAAAGATGTAACTATCCCAAAAAGTTCCCTACTTTTCCATATCCAGATCGGAGGTTTTCATACCAGCTGCATATTCAGTTACATGTAATGAAATATGCAGTCACACCCAAGACTTCCATCACTATCATTTGCAAAATGGGAACTTTTTATACCAACTACATGTTCAGTTACATGTAGTGAAAAATGTAATCGCATCCAAAACTTCCACTAGTATCATTTGCAAACTGGAGGTTTTTACTTCAACTACATTTTTTGTTGCATGTAGTTGAATGCGTAGTCGCATCAAAAACCTCCCACAATACCCTTTTTGAAGAAAGCATTTCCCCCACAATACCCTTTTTGAAGAAAGCATTTCCAAATGTAGTCGGAACTTTTTGACCCGACTGCACAATGAACTACATGTATACTACCCATGCAGTCAAATATGCAGTTGCACCCAAAACCTCCTATTCCACCTAAGAAGTCTTTTACTTTTCTCATGTGGTAGGAACTTTTTCCTCAACTGCATAATTTGTTGCATGTTTGAACTACACTTGCACCTTCATCTGCAGTGCACTCTAAAACTTCCGAATTGCATCCATGGCCCATAAAAAGCAACTTTTTCACTTTAGCTTTGCTTGAAGCCCAGTTTGCACAGCGATCTACCAAGTTTCAAAATCAAATGCTGCAGGTGTTTATCCAAAGTTAGAAGAAGCAACCATCAGGCACAGAGAAAAGATGAAATTCAAGTATCAAGTCTGATTTCAAGCAGGTGACAGCGGATCAATAAGAGGGATCATCAACTTCTTTCCATTCATGGGTGAAAATGAAGATCACTGATGCCACCAAGTGCAGAAGTCTAAGTGTTATTTTCTGCATATGTTCCCACCCACTCACAGATTTGAAGATTTCCAGCATTTGGCAATCTGGTGGCAGAAAAGTCTCTTTGATAAGAGATTGATGTAATAGGGGTCGTGTCTTGTCAGACACTTAGTTTATTTTTCACCATGCATTCTGTAATATAGTTTTGACAAGTTGCATGTAAAGCATAAAATTGTAATTGCACATGTAGTCAAACATGCAGAGCAAAAATTTGCAATTACATATTACATTGCATGTAATCACATTACATAGGACTGCAATGTTGAATAAGTCAATTGTAGGTAGTTAGTTGTTGAATAAGTCTCTATTAGTTGGGTTTCTCCCACTTTTTGCTCTCAGCCCCTTAGCTATAAATAAAGGAGGGTGCTCATTGTAAGAGGGAACCTTTATGATAGCAAGAAAACTCTGGTGAGATTGTGCAAGTACAAACTTTGCTTTCATTTGTGCAAGCTAACTTTGAGTGAATAAAACACAGGTATTTTTCAATCTTTGAGTTGAGGGAGCTTGTGGATTTATTATTTGTGTTGTTATAAGGAGGATCTTGAACTTGATTTTGTATAGACTTTACGCTATAATTGTCAATTCGAGTTAGTTTCAGTGAATACAGTCTTTGAGCTGTGATTCATAACTTTATTAGAGATAGAGTAGAAGGTTCATATGCTTTAAGTCTTTGTACTTATTCTATTGAAATCTTGTAGTTTGAAATTATCGTGAGATAGTATATAAGTCTGTGAGCTTATATATATATATTTCGTAGTCTATTATCAACTAGTATGCTTAGCAATTAATATTTCGGTTAATTCTAAGTTTATTGGTATTATTGTTTCAACTAGTATCTAAGTTTCAGGTTAGATTCTAGTTGAGTTATTAGCAATAAGAAGGGTGCCTCCCCTAATCTGAGAGGAGAGATTAATTCTCACGTACTGTGCCTAAATAGTTCATTTTGGAAGTAGTGTGCTTACGGCTACTTACAAAATATTTAGCCAACACTAAGATCCTCCAATATGAGGGCAAGACAATGAGCAGCACATGGAGTCCAAATAATAATGAGCTTAATCATCAGTAGTCTACCTGCAACAACATAATTTGCTACATTCTCCTTACCCACCTTAGCTAGGACTTCCTTTGAAGCCTCACAAAGGGATAGGGCATTTTTGGTATGTCCTGAAGCATCAATAGATTTGATGAATACAGTGCCACTAGAAAAAGTAATAGAAAAAAATGATTCAATAAAGCATAAATTGAAGTTATTAATCACTAAATCAATGCATTTTAGGAAGCACAATCACCTAAGGAAGAAACAAGAAAGTTTAGCAATGTCCTATTTCTTCTATCAGTCCAACTATTGGTCATGATGGTGCAATCTTTCCTCATTATCAATCTGTACTCCTCTATTGTGGCTTTCACATTGGCTTCCTTTTGTGTGGAAATTAGGCCCTTTATTTCGTCTTCACTAGGGACTTTGAGCCCGATCACACAAACAGTAAAGGCATCAACCAAGTTTTGCCAACAAGGAGACCTAACACATCATAAATAAATTAAATTAAATAAGTATTGTTAAATAGCGAGTTTAAATTTGAATTTGACATACCTCTAAATATTAAAATTCAAGAGACAAAGAATCAAGCTATAAATTATAAAACAATCAAATAGAAAAAATTACCTGGCTACAGGAAATGGTGCAATGGCACCAAAAGTCTCCAATTGAACATTTAGCTACATCATGTATGTCTTCATTCCAACTCATGCTCTCAAGTAACTGTTGGGGACTTGTAGTAGTGTGTGGCTAAATATATGAGTCCGACCTAGATTTACAAACTCTAGGCCCAATGCTAACACAACCATTGCCACTAGCAACAAAGAACCACCACCAGCACTATCACTACCAAGCCCAGCACCTAAAGATGGACGAAATGGATGCATGGAAGAAGACTCTCGATCACCACCAATGTATGCCATCCCTCTCGTTGCCTCTTTTTAATTTCTTTTTGTTGCTCAAATGTTTCTAGTTGCACTTTCACTTCACACATAACCTTAGGAGGCAATAGTGAGCATGGATTAGCATTATGGACCCATATATGTGCAAGATGGTATTTCAATCTATTAATGCCTCCACATAATAAATTGTTTTGCAATAAAAACATTTTACTTCTCCTTTCTTTTGCCCAGGCATAACTTCAGCATGTTTCCAACAAGGGTCCCTTCTAACTAGGGTTCGGACATTGTGATAAAGAAAATTTGGAAATCTCAAATCTGCTGCAATAACATATAAATAGAAAAAAATTAACATTTGTCATTTTTAATCAAACTAATACAAAAAAATGTAGGGTTTCAATCTATAAAATTAGATGTTTTTAACAAAAACACCTAGGGTTTGTTCAACAAAAAAATCAAAAACACCTAGTGTTTGTTCTTTGATCTACTTAAATAAATAGAAACAAAAAAGGAAATGTTGAAAAAAACTTCAAAATACAAGCTTACCTCTTAAATCTAGCTTAAAATAAATAATGAGATCTTTCCAATCCTTCGTACACACCTCTAGATGCACCAAAAGTAGCTATGAACCTACCCAAATGCGATTCAACAATTGATAGTTTCTCTAACTCCTTGCTGGTTTCCCTACAATGCAATCTAAATTTGGCTCACAACTCTCTTTTCTCCTTCAACTTTGGCTTGAAAATGAAATAGTTTCATTCCCTACCAAATAGCCGGGTCTAAGGCTCGAGACTCGCCCAGACTCGGCGAGTCCAGTGAGTCTAGGAAAGACTCAAAAGCTGAGACCCCCAGTCTCAGCCAGCCTGGCCCACCTCAAACTCACCAAGTCTGGGCGAGTCCAGGGAGTCATGTTACACTGACTAGGATCAGTTCAAGCTCTGATAAGAGATGTGCTCTAAATGATGGAAGGAAGTTGAAAGAAATACTAAACAAAATATTCACAAAATAAAATCTTGGGGGATATAAAATTGGATGACTAGCCAGCCCATCAATTTGAAAATGTATCTGGCATGAAATATCAAGAACCAGTACCAATCAGTGTGATCCTCGGGCTTCTCATTAATGTGTTTCTAGTTCCTAAGAATGTAGCAAGAAATGACAAAAAGGCATCCATGCAAATTGGAAGTTGAAATTCAATGGTGACTCTTAAGGCAATTGAAGTCTAGCAAGAGCTAGATATGTGCTTTGCAATGCTTCGAGGGTTTTCTTGAAAGGTGGGTCAAAGAAATTGTGGCTTATATGAAGCAAGTTTAATTGTGGCTTATATATGAAAGGGTGTCACAATATATCACTAGAGAGGGATTTTTTGATTGCAATCAACACCTTGAAAAAAGACAGTTGCCCAAATTGGAAGCTTTGCTACTTAATGAAAGAAATCTTATAAGCTGAAAACGTTGATTTGAGTCAGTCTCCTTTGCCCATTGTTATAGAGAAAAAAATAAAGTTGTTGACCTTCTACCAAATAAAGGGCTAGATCTCTCTAATTATGGAAAGCTGTAATATGTCTGATTGATTGATGATGATGACCAACCTCCTTGATAGGGTAGCCTTTTTGCTTCAAGTTGAAAGTTTGAAATTATTAAACAACACAATCTTTTGAGCTAATAGACTGAGGGCCTGATCGGAAATGATGGTGGCACATGTGTAAAAGGTTTGAAGGGGTAAGTTGTAGTTCTTATGTGTTTCTCATTTGTTCCTTGTTTGTTGTGATGTGTTATGCTCTCCAAATGGACATTCTCCAATTGGTCTTTTGATGTCTTTAGTGTATTATGCTACCACTTCCAGGATCATTGGCAGAGCTACTGTGGCACGTGTGGCTGGCGTTAGGCATTTATGTCATGGCAGGTAGAAGTTCTAGTTCTCCAAGGGACCTTCTCAGCAAGGGCAGTGTATTAATTCATTGAATCAAAAATTAAACAAAAAATTTTGATGGTTCTCACCCAGCAATGTTGACGGTAATTAAATGCATTTTGGGCAATGACAGTCTTAAAATAATGGGTCACTGCATTTGTGATCAACACTTTTGGCTGACTTTAAAGTCAAAACGGCAGAGATGTTTCAGTCAGAAGAAGTGAGAGACAGTTTGGAGGAAATGCTAGTGAGCTCAGCAGACGATATGGAACACTAGCAATGCCTGGGGGAACAGGAAACTAGTTTTCCACAAAAGGGCTTGTCCAGGCATGGTAATATGGCGATGTATGCAGATGTGCAAGATTCAATAAGGGTTGCGTGAAACTCCACAAATTTTGTAATAACACCCCCTGTTCTGGAATTTATTATTATTTTTTTATTTTTTCCCCTTTCAGCTCATTGGCATTTTGACAAACAGTTTGCTTGTAGCCCGCATGCCATAGTGCTAAAATTTATTTTCTAACAGTATGTTGATGTTTGTTTGTTTTACAATGAATAGATGTGTTTATTGCATGAACAGATTTAGGAAATGAAATAGCAACCATAAACATTAATACAGAGAATCTGACTTGCATCAACTAATCAACTAATTCATCAACAATATTCAATCCTCTCCTTTTTAGCACCACAGTTCTGATTACAGTAACAGCGATATATTATTCCTGGATATTTATCAACAGTACAATATAAAAATCGCATACCAGACTTGCTGTAAGAAACAGCAGCAGTTGTAGATCCTAGACGTCTCAGTTCAGCATGTCCTTGGTATTTGCGGCTACATACTTCAGTATTTGGTTGTCTACAGTCCTGTACGGACAATCCCTGAGTGTCACCAGCTTGTACGGCACCTTCAGATTGCTCTTTGGGATGATATGATCCTGTCCCAGAAGGTTGTAGACCAAATATAGTGCCTTCTACTGATCTTCAGACTAAAATGTCACCTTGCCAGATTATTTTTGGCCTCCAATCAGACTGCTGCTGTAATACTTCAGACTTGTACAGATATTTATCTCATATACAGTCTGCTATGAATTTGCATGGACCTTTCTTTCAGTCAGTATACTTCAGCAAAGCAATAAAGTCCTCAAATGAATCAGCCCTTGTGCTAAGGTTTTGGCATTCAAACTCAGCTCCAATCTTCCAATTCTAACCCTATACCACAGAAAATTAAACTCTCATAAACTTTAGATTTTACCTTGAAACTCCAAGATGAGTCCCAAGACCATATCTCTCAATGGCGTCAAGATTGAAAGCAAAGAGGGTTTGGCATCCTCCAAGCCCAAGAAAGAAATCTCCAGCAGTTCGCCAATTTCATCAATATCCAAGCATGCTGAAAGAGGGCGTTTCCATCTCTTTAAAAGCATTTTCTAAGAGCTTTTTCACTCACCCTATCAATGTGGGATAAATAAAATCAATTTTTTGTCCTTTCCTATAATTTCGGATTTTTTGCTTTTCCGCCCCTATTTTCTTGCGGATGCTTTTTCGGTCCCTATTTTATCGCGATTGCTTTTTCTTTAATATTTTCATGCCATGTACATGATTTTTCTTCACTTATGTCCCCAATAACATTTTTTTATGCTTCCAATGTATTGTAGAATAAAAGGGGCCATTTAATTAAATATTTCCCACAAACTATAGACTATGCATTAATAAAGTTAAATAATTAAATTTGACTTTATAAAATAACTTTATTTATGCATAATAAATTATATCAATGATAAATAAATGATCTTATCGATATTACCAATTTAACATTGACATGCCACTGCAAGTGGAAGTCCAGCATGCCCAATGCCCATAATGACTTACTATAAATAGTATGCCTAAATTTGCATCCAAACACCTCATATCAATCTGCAACTGAAACTGCCTAGGCCAAATGGCCTCAAAGTCCCTTAAATGCCCTGGTTAGCCTACGGGACCATGGAGAAATAGGCTAACGACAAACTCATACAACTTGTGCGAAAAAGGGGACATTACAAATTTCTGTCAAGACTTGCACTTGATGATCAAGCATATGTTGGTTTTGCATCATAAGGGTTCGCTCAATGTAACCAGTGGCCACGCCCTACAAAATTTGGAATTTGATAAATTGGTGCAATTTGTTAGAAGAGTGAAAGTGGTAAAAGGGATAATATAGTTTGATGGACTTGAAGAGGCTATGGGCCTGGTGGTGGATATGGTGAAATCAGTTGCAGTCTCTGGCAATGGTGTTTATTATTGGTACCCCTACAAAATTTGGATTACATGGCTCCTTCTATTCTCAATTTTTTTGTCAGTTGAACCTAAGTCATCTTTCCAAGTCAGTTTGCAAGAGTTGGTCCTGTCCAAGTCATTCAACTAACGTCTTTTGCTGGGTTAGTTAATGACAACAAGCCTGATAAGGAATAAACAGTGATGATGTTCAAAGACAATTGGAGAAGAAAGACAAAATCGACAACAAGCCTGATAAGGAATAAACAGTGATGATGTTCAAAGACAATTGGAGAAGAAAGACAAAATCAGCAGCATCAACTTAGCTTCACTTCAATTCATCAGCATCACTTGTCCAACAAAATTGTGCTGATTTGACATCAGATTTTCCAACAGTAAGAAGTTAGAACAACAAACAAGGTGGATTCAGAACTTGTTTCAGCCATCATTCAAGAAAGAGATCAAGGGGCAAATTGGTTCTGCCACTAACATTTTGTGCCAAGTTGAAGGTAAAGTAGCAAAAAATTAAAATCTAACTAATCCCCACCAGCTTAGTGTTTCAAAACATCAACAAACAGGACACACTTTCAATTGTTGTCGATTCAGGTATGAGTGCAAGTACGGGAACTGGAACCCAGTACGGAGGTATGGCAATTTTTTTGCTTGGGTATGGATATGGCAATACATATATTCAAAGTTAAAAATTACAAGAATAGTGATATACATATCAATAAATCCTAATAAATAGAATTTTTAAATGCCTCATAATATCATATTCATAATTTGCAAAAAGAATAATAGCCTCAAAATATCATTACATTATTGATATTTAGCTAAGTTACCATATTTGTCTCTGCAACCTCAAATTCGAAATTCGATTCGTTACTAATTCGAATTCGATTCGAATTCGTGTCAAATTCGCCAATGTTCTGAGTAATTCGGCTCAAATTCGTGAAACTAGACCCTGGACGAATTTTGCAGCGTTTTGAACGAATTTGAAAAATTGAAAACGAACCCGGAATGAATTTCCACGAATTTGGACAAATTTAAGTCGAATTTCTGGGAATTTTGATTATGTTTGACTTTCAATGCTTTTTTAATTGTTTTTAATTGATTTTTTTCGCGTTTTAACATTTTTTGTATGCAGCGGTTTTGTATTATTAGCATAATAATGTATGAACTTATTTGCTGCTGCATATATATATATATATATATATTAAAAAAATCTTGTACGGACGAACCCAGCCCAAAAAAATTTTGGACGAATTTCGAACCCGCATATGAACCGGAATCCGAACCGGCAACTTAGATATTTAGTATTCATATTCTAGACCAAGTTAATATGATAAAATGATAATATCCATTACACATTATACATACATACATGTGTGTGTGTGTGTGTGTGTGTTTATGTATGTATGTATGTATGTAGAATATAATATAAAACTTTTTAATATTTTATTTTAAAATTAAATTATTTTTATTTATTTAACAATTATATTAACTTAAAACTACAAAATAAGTCTCCATAAATATAATTCTTAGACAATTTTAAAGCAAATTTTGTTTCCATCTTGATTGTGACTACAAAATGAAGAAGCATTTTGGGCATTTTAAACTGTGTCAAATGTAAAAGCTGCAACATAATGGCTCAAAAAACTTGTCAAAACATTTTTGCTCATGTTTATTTCTCTTAAGTTATGCATAAAATCAATAAAAATATTTGAGGCGCCCCTCATTCAGGTTTTTGGCCAGCCAGGTGTTTCTTTGGTTGCGGCCAGTGGCATTATGCACCACTGTACCACACTGCTGAGTAACAAACCCACGCTCATTCCACACGCCACACTAGTACAACGTCATAGCTGTACTTCCCATGCTCTAGGGAAAGGGCATGTAAAATAATTTGATCATGTTGATGACATAATGAGATCATAGGGATGATATATTAGTATATTTATCTTGTGGTGTAAGAGAAAATTGGTTTGCCCGGGTTCACCCAGGGTACTGCCCGAGTGCCCAGGCAATACCCTGGGCGAACCCGAGGCTACACCAGCACTGCACCCACACCCAGATCAGGCCTTAAGGGAAAGAACACGGTAACATAGATAGGAAGTACCACTTAAATCATCAAACTTGGTGAGTATGTAAGTGATCAGTACCGGGGACCCAAAGGAAGGATTTTAAGTACAAGGAGCACTTTTACAATGGCGAAACCCTCTCAAACTTCCAGCACAACCGTTAGAAACATGGCAAGTGAGTGATGTATCCCCACCCAAGTCAAGGAGGTGCACTTTTTTCATGGTTGCAACCCAGAAATCCTCTACCCAAATACATGAAAACAGGGTTAAATGTTAGGTGATTTTCCCCTAAACGTAAAGCATTAAGTTTGGCACACTTTTTGAGTGGCTTAAACCAAGCAAAACTCTGACCAAAAAGATGGCAAAGATGTTACAAAGTGTGCCTAGGTCAATAAAGAAAGCTGTCCAGCGAATGGGCACACCTTTTTGTGGTTCGAACCATCTAAATCTCTGCCTAGTAGTCTATATAAGTGTCAAAGCAGTAAGTGAAATGCACCTGCAACTAAGGAGCAATTTTTCAAGACAAGAAAGCACTTATTTATGGTTAAATGTAAAACCAATCAAAATCTTCCATACAGTGCTATGTTTCTTCATATATTTATTCTGCAACTGAAGTCACTTTTTTGGTCAAATTTCTCTAATCCATTTATATTTTCATTTGCCAAAAAAGCAATAGATAATATTAAAAACTTAAATTTTTATGCATATGAAAATGGTGGATGATCAGAATGTGTACCTCGATTGAAGATCAATGATTATAGCTTCAACCATATCCGGTGGAAAATGCTTTCCAATCAGCTTTCTTCTCAGCTGAAGTGCTGTCAATGATCTGATTCATGAAAAAGGTATAGAAAAAACAGAATTAACAGAATCGTTCAAAAGAATACTTCAGAACAGAGAAAGAGAACATCATTTAAGCTTGATATGGTTTGACCAGACCAAACCTTGGAAAAGTGGTAAACACATAAATAATGTAACATTGTAATCTATGATTTGCCAACAGCCAAAAAAATCTAAAGTCAAAATGACATTTAGGTGATTTGTGCATAATGTGGAGCATACTCTCCAGTCTCAAGACCAGAATATAACGGAGGCTAATATAATGAGTGACTTGGCAAAAAGGATGTATCGTGAAATTCCATTTGTCTCATGCTGGTATCTAACTGAAAGGAAAGCTGTTATCATCCAAGTGTAATCTGCCATATAAAAGAAATTGAGAAAATGGTCATAGCAAAATGTGAACAATGGATATGAAATCCATTCACTTTCAACAAAAAAACTTATGATAAATCTCTGAGATGATAAAAAATTGAAATATTGGTGACTTGTATAAACTATCAAATTTTATTTAACATAGTTTCCAAGAAACTCCACAAGAGGAACACGGCCCGTATACCCATCCCCATGCACACAATTTCTGTGACACATTCATATATGATATAGCCATCTCCTTATTCATTTATAAGCATACTCTAACTTGATTGGCATCCCCATCCCCGTACTAGTACCAGTTCCCCTGCATCTCCAGTTAATTATGAATTATTATTAAATATCTTAGTTACCGATGCGGGCAGTCTGGGGTTGGATGTCGATGCGGGTGCGCTCTGATGCGGATGCTGGAGTGGATGCCTGCTGGGTGCTGTCTGGAAGCGCATCCCAGGCGCCCGGATGCCTGTGGATGCTTCTCAGAAGCATCCACAGGCATCCGAGCG
>MU228116.1:743457-757617 GCA_018584345.1 Thuja plicata
TTGAACTTCAAACAATGATACTTGAACTGATGTTATGATTTAATTTTAATGTTTTGATTCTTGAATCTTTGATGTTGAACTTGCACTTGAAGTATATGATGGTATGATCATGATTCATGATGCTATGTTTACAAGTGTTTTTGTTGTTTAAATGTTTTTATGATACTATGTGACATTCTAATCTTAACTCATGCTTCTAGGCTGCACAAATATGTAACGTATGTGATGGATTTATCATTTATGTTCCTTGTTTATGTATGTAAACTTCTATTTGATGATGTTATAGTGTGTTTAAGTTATATTCAATAAAGGTTGCATGAAATAAGTTTTAAATTGTTAAAATCTCTAAATTTCAAGGGTTTTTTAAATTTGCCGATTCATGGCCGATTTGATTCCAATTCATGGCCGATTCACGATTCGATTCGACCTTGCCGATTCCGATCCGATTCCGATTCTCGTTACTTTGAATTTACTACATCAATATCCATAGCAAGTAATCAAATCCATACAAAACACTTAAAACTCTTGGAATTTGACAAGCTTTTACATGAACTCTCAATGTGTCCGTCATTTAGTTTATTTGTTCAATTTGGCAGTCTATTTATGAATAATAATAACTGCATACATTCACCTAAACACCTAAGAATATGCAAAAACAATTGAATTTCACTCAACATTTCCTTGACCCTTACTTTTTTCTTGGCTAAGCACTACATTGAAATACATGGTTAGTCACAATGATCATATTTTGTGGAGAATGTGCTTTGCTAAGGTTTGTTGATTTCCCGATTTCTATAGGCATTTCTTGGACATTGGTGTTGTGTTTATGGTGCCTTTGGTTGTTAATTTCTCCATCAATGGCACCAAGTAGAGGGGGTCACCATCCCCCCTCTCTTTCTTTCAAAGATATAGTGGTGGGAACAGGTTCTAACGTTTTGCATAATGAAATTAATGCAATGGTTGCCAAAGGAGGAAAAAAGAAAATGGAAAAACCTCGTAGAGGTTCGATCAATGCATGCCAGCCCTAAAGGGTTCTCCTATCATTAACTTGGATGTTTAAGAATTCTAAAAGAATGTATCTACTTTTCAAGTTAGAAGCTTGATCTGTATATTTTTGGGTTCTCAACTTTCTCTAGATGAGTTGTACTCCTAGACACAAAGGAACTAGAAAACAAAGGGGGAATATGAACTTGATAATTGTGTCCAAGGATATTTTGTAGCCATTTTTAACAATAAATCTAACAATGATGGCACCTTTGTTGAAGAGCCATACTCCTTTGAAAATGCAGGTCCTTCTATGAAAAATTGGCATGTGAGTTTTAACTCCTTGGAGGAAATCACAACAATGGCACCTATTTGGATCCACATGTACACTCCCCTAAGAATTCTAGTCCCCTTACATCTTTGA
The DNA here is from genome assembly GCA_018584345.1 of Thuja plicata. NCBI lineage: Eukaryota > Viridiplantae > Streptophyta > Pinopsida > Cupressales > Cupressaceae > Thuja > Thuja plicata. Next base: position 744,866 of record MU228116.1, read on the forward strand.
AATGATTGCTAAATCTCTAGGATGGTGATTGATATATCGACCATGCCATGTCAAAGGCCTTTTTGTGTATGCCAAAATGTGTCAAACTAAATATTTCCACAACTTTTGACATGAATGCAATGGAAAATCTTTCCCTTACAAATGCTTAGAGAAAAGAAAAAGAGATTTTGGAAGTAACAAAGCTGGAAATCCAAATAGGTATGTAGCCTTAAAAAAAATTGTGCTAGTGGATGTGGCAACAAAGCATCAATCTCAAGTGGAAGATATCTTGGCAAGTGCCAAGAGTTCAAAGGTTGGTCAATGAAGATCCCATCTTGGAGAGGACTAAACTCCCGTTCCAAGAGAAAGTTACTTCAAAGACTCTAGGAGAAGCACAATCCGGAAATAATCTTATTACAAGAAACAAAGTTGGATAGTTCGCATGATGTTCATGACTTTCTTCCTTGGGAAGTGGGGGATAACATCTAAGGAGAACAGGGGATCTTTAGGAAGGTTGGCTATACCCCATTTTAAAAGTGGGGATGTTAGTAATCCCTCCATTATTGAGCCAGCATAATCCATTCTTTGTTTGTAAAGTTGTTTGGCAGCATGGTTGAGCGTAGAATCAGCAAATGGGCATAAGAGAAAAAAAAAAAGAGCAAAAAGGCAAGCCAATTTCAAACCAAAATACTCAACAACTGTTCATGGCATCACTTTAAGACATCATTGAAAAAGTTTGGGGTGAAAAAGAGGAAGCTTTTTGTTGCTTTGTTGATTTCAAGAAGGCTTTTGATAAAGTTCCTATGCACAAGTTACAAGGTAGATGGAAGGAACTTGGTATTCTAGAGCAATTTAGAGCATTTGTTCGTAAGCTTTATGAAGAAGTTCAGATAAAAAATAGAACTCGGGCAGGTACTTCAGAAAGTGCACCTTTTACGGGTTCAGGTACGTATCTGAATATTCAAGTACTTCAGAAAGCATGCCTTTTACAGGTGCAGTTACGTGCCTTTTATGGGTTCAGGTACATATTATTCAGGTACGTGAATAATATTTTATTAAATCATGAAAACCCTAAAAGGCGCGTTAGGGTTGGAGGAGGAATAAAAGTACATTGTGGGCTTTCATTTCATCATCTTTTGGAAATCATTATTTTGGAGAATTCATCTTTGGCACTCTAGAGCTCTTAGAGCTAGGGTTTGGTAAGAAATATTTGTGAAGATGAAAACCGTCACAAATCTGAATGTCTGCAAGTGTGGAAGATCACCCAAGGGCATAATATACAGGTGGCTTCAACCAGAGGCTGCATATGAGCTTTCAATTACAGATATTGGTGAAAATATTTTCAGAATTCACATTCTGGTTCAATAATCAGTTTGACAGAGTTTGAGGGCAGATTGAAAGTAATTGTGGTTTGCAGATTCAAGGTGATTAGGAGCAGCTCTGGATACTTTTGACACCATACAGCAGTTTCATGTGCATCTACAGCCAGTCATACCACTCCAAGAGGTTATGTGGGAATTAGAGCTACTTCATCAAGGGCAGAAGTCAGTCTTTTACCCAGTTCTACACATCATTTCAATGAAATCTAGAGGCACATTGAGGTTATAGTCTTTCAAGTGTGAAACGTGGCTTTTTGGTGATTAGACTCAACATTTTCAGAATTGCTAAACTGTCTGTAATCAAATTTGGTATATTTTTAAGGTTTTAGAGGAAAGTTTAATTTGATTTTGCCTAGTTTGAATTTCCATTCAGTATTTCAGTTTCCTAGCATTTTAGAATTTCTGCATCTTTCATTCTATTAATTCCAAACTCCAAAAACTAAAAAAAAATCAGAAAAAAGAAAAAAAATCAGAAATTGCAAAAACATCAAAAATCAGAAAATTCAACAAGGCTGGACATTAAAGAAGTATCAAAGCAGAGTTTCTTGCCATCTTGTTGGGTGGTGATCACTTGTTGTTTTTCATCAGTTGCATAACAGAGTTAACAAGATGACTACAGGTGATACATCAATATTTGAGTTGATACAAGAACTTTTTAAGCTAATGAAGGACCTGTATATTAAAGGGTATATTTAGACATTAACAAAACTGAAAACCAATGTATGGGAGACAAAACCACAGGATGTCACTTTGGTCATACATGCATCAACAGTGGATAAGGTTGTGCATGAAGTAACATAACAACAACTTTGAATACACCCATACAGCCTTCCTGCGAGGTTGTTGACACCAGTAAAAAGGTTGGTGTAGATGAGATCATGGGCTTGTTGAGGGGAAAAAGGACAGTTTTTGAAATAGCTAACAATGATGATTCTTTATCTCATTACAGTGATGGAGTTGATTTTATTCTTGAGAACAGATTTGATTTATCTTTGCATGGAGCTAACTTTGAGCAAAGGTTTAGTGACTTGGATAATTTGGATCCATAGTTTACTACTAAAAAAGATAATAGAGATGCACAGGAGATTTGGGACAGCTATGGAGTCGCTAATGATAGGAATGATAGTTCTGATTTGGGCATTCATTTTACCAGCAATTAGTTTGCATAAACATGGTTGGAAAAATCAATTTGAGGTGTTCATTGATAACCTGTTGTTTGAGATGGATGATGAGAAGACACGTGACAATCCTCTTTTTGAGTTGGACGATGGAACTACTCTTGGTTGTAGCACTGCACTTGATGGAAATGGTAAGGTATGGGACCCTAGAACTGAGTTGGAGTGTGATTTCCAGCCTCGCATTGATCTTGGTTCCCATTATGAGGCAAATGGACAACCTCCTTGGAGACCACCAAATATGAATGATTCTACTGTTGACTCACTCTCTCTACATGAAGAAGAACCATTGGGTATTAACGAAGATTTCATTGGCAGCCATGTGACACATTTATGATGGATGAAATGCTTGACTTTTAATTTGAAATATCTTATAAATCAACACTAGTCGGTGGACAACTTCACATGGAGGTACTTGAAGCTGTTGATGACTCTAATCTAAGGAATAAAACAAATTATAATTTTCTGAGTTACAATAACAGTCACTTATCTTCTCGCAATCATGAGATGAAAACTCTAAAGCATGAAGATGTATGTGTTATTGAGTCTCCCAATGATGGCTCTCAAGATTCAAGGGTTAGTCATGATGTTTTTGGTGTAGAATCAATCTACAAGAGGTCTGATTTAATCTATCACAGCATGGAAGGTGCATTGAAGACCCAAAGCTTATGTGATGGAAGGAAGACGAGAACTAAGGAGGCTTAGTTATTGGTTGCCCGTACAAGACAGCACCTTCAAAAAACCAAAGAACAAGTCAACCTCATGGATCAAGCAAGTCAACAAAGGGAAGTTCACCTTAGAGGCTTATCTTTTCAAAGGGAAGAATGTGAAAAGGTTGAGCATGAACTGTTTGAGATGGGGAAGTAAGAAGAACATGCAGATGTGTGTGAACAAGAGAAGAGGGATGACTCAGAAAACTTTGTTGGTTCACATAGTTTGTACCATGAGGGTTGTGTATTACCTCATTTGGAGGACCCGTCGAAGGCTCAAGTCATGGTTATAGATGAAACAGTTAAGCACACACTTGGTGGACCAGCAAACAGTGATATGCATGCATGTGAGGATGGAAACTGTTATGGCTCAGTTTTGGTTGGGCATTTAGCCATGTTTGAGGAGCTCAAGGAGTCTACTTGTGTTTGGACACAACTCCATTATAATGAAGATTCCTTAGTAGGGCATGAGGCTGTCCGAACTTCAGAGCTTGTGACTCATATCATAGAGGCACTTCATGCTGATTGGTAGGCACATAAAGGTGTTGAGTTTCGGATGGCCTATGATCCACGGTATAGAGATGAGCATGAGGAAAGAAGTGTTCCACCTTAGCCCGTGGATTTCTAATTTATGCACTGTAAGAACCCCAACAGGTTATAACTTCACCACTGTAATATCCCTTGTTATTCCTGGTGCAAATTTGAATCGCAAAGAATTTTGTCAAACACTTGACTTGCAAAGTCTAACTGGCTGCTCTTTGTTTCAATTTGTTTGTTTGTTGTTTTGATGATTGCAAATGCAGAGTAGATGCTTGAAAAGAAAGCTAAAGAGTCTAACCATAAACTGAAAATGAGATGCAAGTCTTTTTGTATTTTTCTTAAATGCAATACATGACTTAAACTAGTGCAAATCACACCTACAGCCAATGGACATTTCGTCATACAGTTGGCATGCAAACTAACATGTTGATTTTGAGCAATATAGATATGAACATTTCATCAAACATATGGCATGCAACTTGACACTCCTTATTGCTTGCAAACTCTAGGACAATACTAATATGAATTAGCCAAGACTCTTGGCTTATCAATGAATTTCCAAACAATACCACAGTCTGATATAAATGATCACCTACAGCAGTACCTAAAGCAATTGATACAACATTGCAAATGGATTTAACAAGATGCAAGAACCTGGTATAAATGGTCCGCCTATGCTTGAAGTAGATGTGGCAACTTTGAATGCAATTAAGGAAGACCTTTTAAAGCCAACACAGTCCCTAGCATGAGCCACCCCTGTTCTAGAATATCAGCTTCAATAATAAATTAATAACAGCTGCAATAACAGAATCCGGATTCCATTCCGGAACCCTGCCAGAATTCGGGAGGAATCCAGGAGGATCCGCAGGAATCCAGAAGGATCCACGGGAATCCAAGATTCTGGGCGTCAAAAAATGGGCCCACTTTGAGTTTTTTTTTTATTTTCAGCATGTAATGACATTTTGAGACTTTTACAAAGTATGAATATGATATAATCATATACCGACAATTATGGATTTATCATTTTATGAGAATCACGCTTCTAACTTCTTATTATTATCATTATATGTTTGAACTTTGAAGTTTTGAACTAATAATGAATAAGCATTGACATGTTACATGTATGGAATCTATGAATATATTAACATATATAAATTTATAATATATATAATATATATATGTGTGTTTTTCTAAAATGTCTATATATATACCCGCGGACAAGGACCCGGCCCAAAAAAATTTTTGCCAAATCCCCGAACCCGGACCCAAATCCGAATCCGAACCAAAACCAGGATCGGCTACTTAGAGGTAAACCCTAGCTTAAATACCTGCAACAAATTCTAGCTCTCGTTGCCTTAACCGTGGCAGCTCCGGTTGCTGAAAATCAAACTCTACTAGTCATTGTTATTTTACCTTACCATAGCCATGAGTTAAACAATTACAGAAAAAAAATATAGATTAAAAAACAGCTGAAAAAACAATCACAAAAAAACTCCTGGTTGCAGTTCAATCTAGTATGTTTTCATGCCAAAATGAACACTTTGTAAATACCTTTCCAATGCGAATAAAATGTCACTGGGTTTAAATGTACAAATAATTTTGTGACTTTGATGGCTGCAACTTTTTTATGCACAGATATCTCCACAATTTCTTTTAATTTATGGTTGTGATTTTCCCAAAAAAACAAACCTATGATTCCAAAAAACTAACGTGATTCCAACAAAAAATAGGTTGTATGATTTCTGTCCTAGCCAACCCACGATTTTTCAAAATATCTCCTTCACAATTTTCAATAAAATCCAAGCTGTGATTTCCTACACAATAGGCGGTGAACAACAATAGAATTCAGTGTGATTTTACACCAAAGACTTGCACGAATTTCCTTGTGATTTTCAACACAAAAATAGTTACAATTTACCTCACGAAAATAACCTGCAAAAATTTTCCCTGCTGCTTCAACAAGGCTCTAATACCATATTAAAATTCCAATCACAAAAATTAATTTTCTCAAGTTTCAATATAAATTAAATTAATTACATAAAATATTGATATTCAAACTGCCGAAATGAGCACAAGTACGCAACAATTTACACCTTAAAATCTGCTTTGCATTCCTTCAAAAGCTTACAAGGAAACCTCCACAACTATCAGCTACAGCTATATGGAATTATTGCATTGTATCGAGTTATTGAACTTCTATCTTGCGTCTAACTTATACAATTCAAGCTAACTTATACAATTCAAGTTAAAATATCTCTAATCTTCCAAAATAGAAATCTATCTCACACAAGAGACAACTTGGACGATAAGTCTAAATTATTAGTGATTACCTACATTTTATTAGACTTAATTAACTAAATAAAAGACTTTCACTTTGATCAGTGAATTACAAAATACAAATAACTATTATGACTTGCACGTTCACTCTGAACATGTGCAGAAGTTCCGAACTAAGGTAAAAAAAACTCAACAAATCAAGGCAAAACAATTTAGAACTTAAAGATGAAAGTTCCAAAGATTTGTTGCTAGTATTTCCAAAATTTCATGCAGAGATTTTCAGAAACTTGAAGCTAAAATTTCCCTAATGAAACTCATAAATATGTCTTATCAGCAAACAAAAATCCTCGTAACTTCTCTCCTGAAATTTTCAAGAATTTGTGACTGCAATGTTAGCTTCTAGCACATATGCAATATCTAATGAAAGGACATAGAAAAAAGAAAATCCATATTCAAGCTAGAGTGTAATCATTGTGACTTTTCAATTGACAGCATATACAAGCTAAAAATTGTTGAAGCACCTACATACATTTGAAAAGAAAAAACTTCCTGAGATATTGCTAATATAGGAATCTAAGGCTAAACTGCAAAGGGGTACGAAAAATAGACTCAATATTGTAAAACATTATTTTATTTCTTGCCATTTTATAAGACGATACCTAAAGACAAGTATATCTGCTTTTACAAACATTCTTCACCTTGGGCACTGGATCTTATAGATTGCATTCCAGAAATCCATGTGTATAAATTGAATGTCAAAAGGATATAAGTAACCTAAAATGCTGAAACAAATTAGGATAACAAGTTGAGAGCTGAACATAATAGTGAGAAATTGAAGGCCTTCATTTCCACTACAAATTGTCTAGTCATGAAATGGACGAAACTCATCACATACAAAATGAAAGGGCAATTCCTCTTTTATGCATGATAACAAACAGATGCTGGTAAGGAAATAAGAGCAATGCTTTAAAAAGTTTACAGAACCCATAAAAGGAAATTATAAAGACCAATGTACCATGGGCTACATAATCATTGAACAAGAAATCACAAAAGGTACACGGAAAACAACAAATCAAAGAATATAGCACGTAACCTTGCAGCCAACGCCTGATATGCCTTCTTCTTTACAGTAGTTTTCATGTCATCTTTTGTACTTGACAAGTCATCTGACAGCGTATCTACCCCATCACCATATTGCACAGATCCTTTGGCAGAATCGAATAGCCCAGATGTCAAAAATGTATCATGACTACTCTTTAAACCATCTGCACCATAAAAGTGCTTTGTGCTATAGGTCTCTGTTAAAGGCTGAACAGATAATTCAGCATAGCAATTAGATTCCAAAAGATGGCTCTCAACTTGTTTCTTATAAGGCTCTTGCTTGCCATATAAATCAAGTTTCCCCATTTCAAAATATTTAACTGGTTCAATGTCTTCTAAATTAGACATAAGTTCATTTTCTAAAGAAATGTTAGGTTTCTCTTTTATATTACTCCTGTCAGGTATTTTGCTCTCTGAATTTGTAGCTGCTTCAGATAACTTCTTTGAGGTCACCACCTTATTAAAAATGGCATTCTTGTCTCTAGATAATTTATGTTGGAGAGTTCCATTTATGGTTTTATATTTTCTTTCACCAATTAAATCATGTTTCAAGCAAATATCTTGATTTTTGCTCGCAAACAAAGCTTCATCTCCCTCTCCCGGTGTGTGATAACTAGACACATTTCTATTGAGACATGAGAACAAGCAAGCTTTGTAGCGGTAAGTTCTACCAGTCCTTCCTATCCTGAAAAAATCAAAAAGATAAAGCCTCTTGATCAGAACAAATCTTACACAATATGCTAAATTGTAATTCTAATCATTAAAGAGCAATAAAAGTCCATTTGTAAACAAAGAAAAAGAAAATGATGCACTTTTAATCCTATACAATGTTATTTATTTGTACTTAAAGGCTAAGGTTTCCTTGCTTTGGATTCACCGCCTCTGTTTTTATTGCTTTAGTGATGTTGTTTAGTCTTAGTCACTTTGTCATCTCCAAGGGTTCTATTCTACCATATTAATTTATATTATATTTGAATGTACCATTGAATCCTGTTGATCTACTTTAGATACACATGGAGATTAACATATTTTCTTTTATTCTTTTATTCTTTCTTTATTTCTTGGGCAACCCAGGAAACAATTACAATCTCTTCAAACAAATTACACAAAACAAAACAGGACTTCAGATAATTGAAGTTAATGGCTCCTAGCCTGCAAATGGCTTTGGACAGAAAACTGAGTCCAACAAAGCTTGATGACCACACTACTTAAGTTAAATAGACTGAATCAACAGGCACAATGGTCAACAGAATTGACATATAAGAGACAAAAACATCAGCATGAATCACACCTGAGAAAGATGAACATAAGATAAGTAATTCTAGACCTCAAATTTGACCCATGACACGAGATTAAGGCCGGATAGTTTAAACTACTATAGTTAAGACCATTATAGAACACAAAACATTTGCACAGGCAGGCAAGAAAACTAACGTGGGGGGCAATTCTTCTTTAAAATTCTAAGATCATAAGAGTATTGTAATTGATCTAAAAAAATTTAAAAGGGGCCATAAATTGCAATGCATCAAAACTTTGACCAAAATAATGAAGATCAGGGAAGATCAGGGAAAGGAGCAAGAATAATATAAAATGAAAAAATATAGGATTGCCAAAATCAGATGCCTCATAAGGAACCTTTCCAAAAATAGAAAGTTGACACAATATTATAGATGACATCAAACTCAGAGCCCCTTTCCAAAAATCAACATTAATGAAGGTAGAAAGAAGTATAAAGGCTATTTTATAATTGTCAATTGGTAAAGCCATAGATTCACTTATCACCGATAAATCGGCGATAAGTTCTTTTATTGCGATAAGTTGGGCGTGGTGATAAAATACACAACTTTATCACTGATAAATTGGGATTTTATTGCCGATAAATGTAATGTCCCATTTTTCGTGAGTGTCAACTTTCAGAGGGTCTAGTTGGCAGAGTTGGAGGCCAATTCCTACTCCAGAGGTCAGGGATGTTTAGGATTGCTCTTTCTTTGAGTCAAATCGGCACACTTACTATTTATAGTAAGTGTCTATTTTGGGTAAGTCAGAGTTTCTATCTTTAGCAGGGCACCTAGACTGTTTGCTAGCAGTATGGAGTTGTGGTGACATTGACAGAGCTTCTAGTTTGGGACTTACTATTTATAGTAAGTCAAATTATGGTCCGAGTTATTTTTGACAGGGGCACCCTAACTCATGGTATGCACAGTGATTAACTCATTCGTCAGTGGGCTTAGTTTCAGGGACTTACTATTTATAGTAAGTCAGTGGATGTTAGAGAGGGACCCTTACTATTTTTATTATGGCAGCTGAATGCAGAATGGATACAATGGTTAACTCCCAGGTTCAGAAGAAAACAAGAAATAATAATTATTTTTGGAGTTATGTTATTTTAATTATTAATAGAGTAATACTTTATTAATAATTAATGATAAAGTGCAATTATAAAGTTATATTTACACTTAATGTAAATGGGGCCACTTAATGACTTAAAAGTCATTTAATAAAGTGCATCGCAATGATATAATATAATTTTATGGTTTAAGTGGACTTTATTTAAAAGGGAGTTTTAAATGTTTTAAAAGTATAATTTATTATAAGTGATGAAGTGTTATTAAAAAAAGGAGATATAAGTGTTTAATAAAGTATACTTTATATTTTAATGTGTGCATCAAAAGGAGGGGAATATAATTAAATATTATATTTCAAACTTGCAACAAGTTCACATGATAAGTTATACGGGGTGTAAGCTTCAAGCTTCAAGCTCAATTGTTATTAGGAGATTTATAAATAACTTCAAAGGGAGAAATCAATTCATTCATGACTTGTGCAATCCAACGATGGCTTTATGCAGAAGCCATGTTTGAGCTTACTTGGTGGAGTTTTGAAGATTTTAGACAAGAGTTTGAGCATGTGTTTGAAGGTTTATCAACTGCAGATCCTAAATATATTCTTGTTGCAATTATAAATCAGATTACAAGCATTTGTTTGTTGAAAAATTCATCGGTTGTTGTTATTCATCCTTTCAGAGGGTTTCCAGGCATGTATTACCTATAAGTTCATTAATTGCAACTCCTAGATTTTTAGAGTATTGTTGTTTTAGATAATAGGGGTTATTTAATGAACTGGGTTGTCAATATATTGTGAAAATTCTGAGTATTCAAGCTGGTATTGAAATCTGGAATTTTCAGCTGTGTATTTTCAATGCAATTTTAGTTTTGAGTTGGAAAAGTCATTATTGCAATATCTTTTATTTGTTTCATTATATTGTCATATCAAACATTGCAAATATACCACATTCATTTATCAAAACACAAACAAGGCAAAAAATTTGTATTTACAAGAATCCACTTGGAGAGGGTTATTATAATAAAATCCCAACTTATCGTCGATAAACCGGCGATAAGCTGGTTATTTATTGGCCACAATCCACTAATAGGTACTGCCGGCCAAACTCAAGTTCATTTTACATTTTGTTAGTTGCAAACTGTTGTTTGGGGAGAAAAAAAGGGTTCCAACGAAAAGAAAGGTGATTTGCAAGGATCTAGAGCATCTTAAAAAATCAAGAAAATGGTGTGCGCCACGGAGTTTTGTGTGGTCCTCAAGGTGCTAATTTGGTCTTGGCAGCAGGGGCGCTGCCCCTCAACCCCGCCCTGTACTGCAAGCCCCCAGACCCCACAAGGGGCGCTGCCCCCAAAACCCCCATTTTATTTTTGGAGTACACTACAACTTGATGTATACTTGTCATCTAGAAAATGACTTTTTCTTTTGGCAGGGATGATGTAGTCGGTATAAAATGCCTATTGTTGTGTTTGATAATATAAGTCAAGTCACAACCAGTTGTGCAGAGGGAGGAGGCACAGGCACATCGTACTTCTAGGACTAGACCCCCTATACCCCTTCGGTAGTTTTCACTAGAGCTTTTGGGAAGGGGAAGAGGAAGAAGTAGACCATTTTGATATTGTACATGTATTTACTTATAGTTTTAAAAAGACAGTTTGCTATTTTTAGTTTGCTTCAGAGTTCAGATTATCAAGCTATGGCTACTAGCCATTAGCATTCCACATGAGGATGTCATTTTGTACCCTATTTGCATTTATATATATCTAGACTCAGCTTGTTTGTTTTGTTTACTCATTTACTGACTCATTAGATGCATCTCCTCATTGAATTTTACAAAAAAAATGCATTTCTAATAAAATTTAAGCAATTTTTTAAGTTCCCAATTTTTTTGCCGATAAGTTGTCGATTTATCTCTAATATTTTGTCGATACTTTTTTTTGGCCCTCGGTGATAAGTTGTCGATAACGATATTTTGAACTATGGGTAAAGCATTTAAATATTATTAAGATGCAAGTTATAGAAAAAAACTACCACTTCTAATTAAATATCTGTCAAGAATGTCAAAACATATTAAATAAACACTGCCAATAGTGTCAAAATAAAATTGGATAAAGATTGTGATTTGCAAAAAAATGTTTTTGATCTATAATTTGATATGCAATTCCATAAATTAGAGAACATCCTTTTTGTAAATGAAAATGGAGAACTGGATGTATAGATAATCATAACAGAAAAATCTAGATTCAAATTCTAGTTTAGCGTCTTTAGAGTTAAATTTGGAATTTGGAATTTGAATTCAAATTAGTTGAGGGAGAGTATTCAATTTCTAGTATGAAGCATCTACGATGTTTTGAAAACCTATAGTAGTGGTGGGCAATGGACCAAGGAAAGCATAAACATAACATACAAGTATTTTAAAACTTGTGTTAGCTATAATCTACTTTAAAAAATACACTTGTTTTGTCATCTCATCCTCACAAGGATGGAAGTTTCCATCTTAAGCTCATATTGTTATGACACTCCATGCTCACCCTAAGTTACCAAATCAAAATTGGAATCGGAATTCAGTACAACTATGTGGATTGTTAAAGTATCACTGATGGAGATCAATGTCTTATGGCTTGCACTTATGGATTTCTGTACTTGCCTTTTGATCGTGTTGGTTCCCAAAACCACAGATTGGAAATCCAAGAGCCTGCCAATTCTCCAATAGGATTCCAAATCAGTTCTAGCCAACAAACGGGAATAATTCAAATTCCCCTGCACTTTAGGCTTCACTACACCTAGGCGGGTAAGCCTTCACCTCGAACTTGATCACTTTCTCCAAGGTTTTTCTATAGCGAATTTAAGCTTGTGAGTTTTCCGGCTGGCAAATTCCTCGAACTCGATCAATATGAAATCGAATGCTGAATGTTTGAATTAAATGTTTTGTGTAATGATTCTTAATAATAAATTTGAGGTTTGTAGGAAGGAATTGATAGATTTTCTAACTTCACATATAAACCCAATACTTCAAAAAATAAAAGACCAGTGCCTCTGCTCATTCGGGCAATAGAGTCAACTTCAGTGAAGATTACATACAACTTTATAATGTTCTACGCACTTATACTGCCAATCAATTAAATAGTCAAGATGCGACAGATCAAATATTTATGCAATCTTAAATTAGTCCAGATTGAATTTTAACTCCTCAGAGACAAACTGGACACAAATTCGGAAACAATTAAATATTTCACGATATCTGTGATGATCGA